>OVAF01000806.1:5264-30968 GCA_900406245.1 Odontarrhena argentea
AGTGAGACGGCGAGTCCGAGAAAGAGAGGAATGAGTAGACTGTTGCTTCCAAGGAGTAAGGGTGGAGGAGGACAACACAAGCTCCTTTGAAGAATCTATCTATGAGTCCGTGTTAAGATTTCGTCTCTTCTTAAGTGTTTTCTTTTGTGTTTGAAAGAACTTGAAAACTAAGTTAAAGAAAGAGAGATGAAAGAGTTTGCAGAAAGTAAATAAGACAAGAGATTTATCGAGTTCACTCCCATAACCAGAAGCTACATCTCGCCGAGAATCATCTCGGACTCCACTAGATCATTACAAAGCTCTGTTTTGCTCTGTATTTTTACCCTCTAAAGATCACTGTTTTCTCTCTTACGTGACACACACAAACCGACAATGTGGCTCACTACATATAGACAAATAGCAAGAGGAACATTAGGTTTTATGCTTGTGAAAGGAGCGACCAATACACATGTCATGTCACCATCTTAATGTCACCATCTTAATCTCTGCAATTCTCCCTATTTAATAGTCTCCCTTGATCATGTGATCTCTTTAACATTGTTCTTCCGTTTTCCCCTTGTTCCGGTGAAAGTTTTCACCATCTCTGGTCGAAAATACGTCTCCACGGATTGCGTCTCTTCTCTCCTATAGTCGCTGTGTTTAGAGCGTTAGAAACTAAGGTTTTTGTGTTTCGAATGAATAACGCGATTAGATTTTAGGTTTAAAGTTAACGACGTTCCTCTCTGTTTAACGGCTGACTTTTTTAATCACAATTTCGAGCGGTCAACGCAAACTTGGGGAATAAAAGTGAGCAAGGCATACTTGGGGAATAAAAGTGCTAATTACAAATAGTTCAGGAATTAAATAAGCAATTTCCCTAAGTTTGGGATATTAAAATTTTTTTTTTCTTTTATTTTCTCTAGAGATTATGGATCAAAACTCGTACATCTTCAAAATTCGAATCCAGACCCAACTTGTTCACAAAACACATGAAGCTTGTACGTCAGGCTACTTAATAAAAATAATAATACTTATTTTTCTCTACTTATTTCTCGGTTGTCATTCTTTTTTTTTTTCTTTTTTTTTTTTTTTTTTTTTAAANTTTTTTGTGAAGAGCTAAACAAACTATGCTATCAACTATATTTTATATTTTATATTGTTTTAAGTATTTCTATATTGCTTTATCAATTATAATTAGTGTTTTTAAGTATTTTCATATTGTCTAATTTTCATTTTTAATCGAGAAGACTATATATTTTAAATTATACTTTAGGCTACCAAAAATTACGAATCGACTATACTACAACCAAGCATTGATATATGATCAACTATAGCTGACACTCGATTATGTGACTCTTGGATTATCCAATCATATAATTTTAGTTGAGTTATCAACCTTAGAAAAAACAAATATTCATATTCAACGTGGATCACTACTTTCGAGTAAAAACAAATTCACAAACAATATAGACCACATATCTTGATTGATTACATGCATTTTATATTTTGATAAAATTGTTACATATTAATATACATTAATGAAATATATTTTATATAGTAGTTGGAGTTACTCACGTTAAATTAACATATTAAAAATAGTGTATTAGACCCCCAACAAAAAAATAATAATAATTAATGATGATGTAAGAGACTATATATAAAAAAAAAAAAATACATGACAAACCCTGGAGTAGGATATACTGGAATCAATCAGTATCCAACAAAAAAAAAACATATTAGATTTTAAAAAGGTAAAAATACAAGTATAAGTTAGCTTTGTGCAGAATTAGTAATTAAACAAATGAAATCAAGAGAAGTATACACTTTCTGCGCCTTAAAACGTTTTCGTGTTTATACCATCATTACTTTATCAATTCCCTAGCCCTTTTCTTTACTCTTTGTAGCTATCTTTATATATTTTTAATCATGATTTTATATTGGAAATGGAATTATAATTGGCATATTACCCCAATTAATCATAGGTAATCGAGTTGAAGACCAAAACAAAGTTGATAGAAAGTGAGACAAAATGTCATAGGAGCTTTAAGAAAATGAAAAAGTATGAGGGTAAGTGAGAATAAACCCTTCACGATTCCTACCAAATAATTTAGAAAACGTATTGGTGATCTTTCATAATTAGATTGATAGAAAGTGAGACAAAATGTCATTAGAAGCTTTAAAATATTTTGGAACGGGTTGTTGTAAGTGAGAATAAACCTTCATGATTCCAACCAAGTTTTATAAAGAACATATTCACTTGTGTGAAGTATAAACCATCATAAATGTATTTAACCGGCCTATTACAAACTTCCAAATGATATTATTCCAAAACTAATATATACTATTTAAAACATAAAATTAAGAATCACAATATTTATATGTATGCCAATTTTGATAGATTATTAAGGTGATCATTTTATAATGTGAAGCTCTTATATACAAGAATATAAAGTATTTATATATACATCAATTTTATCACTACATCAAATTTTATAACATTATTCAATGTATGGAAAAAGTTTACCATCAACAACCCATCCAGATTATTTAAAACATTGTTTTCATATAGCATTTCATAATTACGTGTATCAAATAGAATATAGATCAGACGATGATGGGTATATACTTTTGCATTACTTGATGCATAGTTCTTTTTAACACTTCTACTTGTTGCATAGATTGCATCATACATCAACACTCAAAAGAGGATCAGTTTTTAGATGCTCTTATTGTCCCATTTTCTTGGCTGCCTAATTCATTTTAATGCAAATTTGCAAAATAAACCCATAATGGTTATATGTTATATGTATAGGCCATTTACAATTTAACATCATAAACCAACTTAATTAAGCTCTGTTAATATTGTCAGAAAATATGAGAAATAACTGGAACTATGAGAAAGAATTAGAGACATGGAAAATGTGTAGTCGATTAATTAAAAAATGTGTAGGCTAATAAGATACATCACACACAAAAAGGAAAAAAAAAAAAATCAACTGCCTTTTTTACTTATACTTACTCGACATACTAATTCAAAAAAGTGAGATAGTTTAGGGAATTCACCTTTATAATTTCTAGAAAAAGATCACTTATTATAAATTATAAACTTAATCGTGGCGCCTCTGTTGAAAAAAAAAAAAAAAAAAAATCGTGGCGCCTCTAATGTAGACTACGTAGTAATATATATGTTTTCTTTAGTGGGACCTTGCATAGGCCGTCAAACAGAGAAATCTAATCAAGTCAAAACTAATGGAGAAATTAGGTCAAAATTAAGAGAAATGATTGAAAGAGAGCTCGAAAGAGAATGAACTTGGGATATTCCAAAGGATATACCATTCCACTTACAACTTTTTGAAAACAAAAATGATACAAACCAATGAAAACTAAAAACTTGACATTCCCATTGTTTCTTTTTTTTACAAAAGAGCTATCTACCGTTGAATAGATCAATGGACTAATAATGCTCAAAGTTCTCTTGGCATTTGTTCAAGATCTTACTTTTTACGGCGTAAAGGTTTCCAAAAGTGGGATCGATGTGTCTAAGGGTGGACACCAACAATGTCACGAATCTTATGCGCTCGTTGGGGTTGCAATTGTCAATAAGAAAGCAAACGTATCTCATTGCCACATTTTCAATAGTTGTAGTGTCAGCAGATTATAAGAAAATGGTTATAAAAATGTCTAAATGTGTGTCGCATGCGTGCATCTCATTCTTGTCGTGGAATACTTAGTCATGGAGTTATTCAAAATCATGACTCAACATTTTTTATGATTATTAAAATGTAAGTGGGTTAGTGGTTCCTATTTGTTTACTTTGTTCTACTATATTTTCTGATAACAGAGCGCCAAACCATTAATCATTAGAATAACCAAATATCTTTACCAAATCAGTAGAAAGAATTAAATCCTTATGTCGATTCATACTCTCCATAGAGTAAATCTAAGTTCTAATTGTTCCAAACTAATATTACTCGAGACTCTCTGTTCACGATGGTTGTCTCATCTTCTGCATCCTAATTGGTTACTTTCACCATGCATGCGTAGTCAATATATTTATGTACTTTGTGATGTTTAAATATTTATATGTTTAACTTAATATTTATGTAAAATAGTTGAAGTATATATAAGCAAATGAATTTACGTATGCATGTTCAACAACGTATCATGGGGGCCATGAGGAGCTTCATTTCCTTTGCCATCATTTCATATGTCAACCTCGGGCAACCACATGATGTAAATTTTCTTATACAAAGTGATTTCGCCTTCATAATTGATAACACATTGTGAGGCTAAGAATTTTCCAATTAATGTTAAAAGAAATTTCATCACAAATTGAAGTAATGTTAAAAATGTATGAAAATAATTAAGTGGTTTCAACTTGAGAGTAGACGTATAGTAGATCTAAATCAAGAATCGATCTTTTCTAACCATGAAACTATCTAACTCTTCTCATTTCATCCTTCGAAATGGTGTCACACTTTAAATCCGTCACAAAAATCGGTGATTGAACAACTCGATGACCATATTCATCATGGGGATCAGTAGATGGTAGAACCTTGGATATCCTTTGGTTATGAGAAAAGAAAAATGTGTGCAAATAGTGTAACTAAAAAATATTTTATATCTAAAATGACATTGTTGTAAAATATAATTAACTAGTTTAGGATCGGTGTTATGTATCGAATATAAAATAAATTACACTCACTAAAATAAATAATTCAGTTTTGATTAGTAATCCTTCCAAAAAAATTGTTCATCAATAAAAATAATGATTGTAACGAAAATGAGTGAATTTTTAATAAAATTATTTTAAGAGAACTTTTTAAAATATTTTCTAACTATGTTATCCATCGTACGTTGCTGATTTTTTGTATGTGAGGTAATTTCTATTCAAAACTGTTTTGTTCATGACATTTTTCATTTAGCTTTAAATTTATATTTTCTTAAAAGCCTTTTTATTTGTCAAAACTTCACAAGTCATATATTAACTTACCGGTGTCAGAATCTAATTCCCAATAGTTGTACTATGTATTACAAATTTTATGACTTGTCATACGTGTTATGTTCATGTTGAATGCATTCAAGTTGATGAACTAATCCAGCCATGAATTACCATTAATTAATCTTGGATCAATTCATCAATTGGTTAATTAATTAGGTTAATGATTCATATAAAACTTCTGAGACGCCATGATTTAAACGAGTTCGGCAAACCGGTATGGCTATAGGTAGCTTACATTGTGTTGAAAATGGCATCTCGTGATCCGCTATAGAAGCATTAATTAAACTATGAATAACACGTACCACGAATGGATATGTTCTCTTTGTTTTTGTCTGCCGCTCTCATTTTACTATCTAGCTTTCAGATGTGTACTTATCAACCAAATGATAAGACTATAGGTTTCCTCAACCTAATATGGGCTGTTCCATGACTATAACTATTAATATCCTCAGTGATTTAAAATCGTTTTATAGTATCACGTAGGCTGGTCTCTGCGATACGGTAAAAGATGTCTCTACAAAACTTGTTGTACCACTACACTAAAGGGACATGATTGGAAGTGATATGCTCTTAAAGTTTTATATATATTCTTAATACTTAAGCCCTTTGCCTCTTGAGCCTCTCCCCAACCTTGGTCCCGTGTTTTGATTTCAACACACAAACCGGTATTTTTTGATGTACAGTAGAATCTTATTTTGTGATGTACAGTAGAATCTCTTAGATTAATATTTAATAAATTAATAACAAAAATTGGTTCCAAAGTTAGTTTATAACTAAATAATACACGTATAAATTCATTTTTCGAGAAATTAATAAAATATTATTGTCTCAACATTAATAATTATAGAAGTTTTACTGTATTTTATACTTGTATTAGTACATCTTTTTATAATGTTAAAAAGTACATGTTCTTTTTTTGAAGATACAAATTATTCTACTCATTACAACATGGGAGACCACAAAAAAAATTAGTGGAACTAAAGACCAACAAACAAACTTACCATCAAAGTAAAATTCAAGAAACGTGTGAGACTTATAATTCAAAGATGGGAAGAAAAGAAGTCAGTCGGTTAAGTATTATACAGTCGATAGCTGACTTGGTACTTGAGTAGAGGAGATGGCTGATTCGTTTGCAATCTGTATTATTCATACATTAATTGTCAATATAGTTGTTGTGAATCTTTTATAAAGTTGCAAATTCAATATAATTATTATTTTTAAATTAAGAAAAATATTTATTGATGATTCTCTTCAATCTATATGATTATGGAGCATCAATCAAAACCAGTAAACAATTAAAAACAAGTTAGTCGTGTGTTGAATTGTAACCAACTTGTTAAAAAATATACGTTTTATATTATATGCCTATCTCCATAAGCTGACCATAACCATACATCTATTGACAATGCGTGCATACGATATAGATTCGTGAGAACCCAATATGAAAAAACATATCAAAACTAAAAGTAACATAGTAACTACTAACTAATAATGTTTAGGAGAGAAAAGGGAACAAGTGGGCACAGAGATTTATTCATTTCCTTTAGAGAAAATTAATTAAAACAAAAAAACGAAAGCTATTAAGCATAAATATATGGTTCATTGTTTGTGGCTACATTATTAACATTGTTCTAAGTCATTCCTTTTTACAAAAATATGATATGACATAACAAGAAGGAAAAAAAAAATTGAGAGAGAAAATGAGAATGTGATTTCTTTTGTTTTACAAGAATTTCTAAAAGAAGAAATAAATAAACAGAAAATAAAGCAAGAAAAATCTAACTTGGATCCTTTTTAAAAAAAAAAAAAAGAAAAAAAAAAACAAGTGAGTGGAATCTAATGGTGCCGCTACTTCTCGCCGCGTAGCAAGAGAGGTCGGGTTCTCTTGCTCTCCAGAAGAGATTCTTCTTGGTCTCCTTTTTCTCCACCTCCCTTCTCACCTTGATCTTTTGCATATTTTTCTATATTTGCTAATACATCAACGATCATTACCACGTGACACGTGTAATTCTTTTTTTTTTTTATAAAGTTTGGAAGTTCTAAATCTTTTGTTCATAATCTTTTATGATATCTAGAATCCGCCGTTGATATTAATACGTTAAAGGTGTAAATTACCCCTTCCAAATAGACTTGAATCCATAATCTTAAGTATTTTCCAAGTGCCACCAAGACCCATTTGGTACCACGTGGTTGTTTGGTTCGTATGATAAACAGGAGTAGGCCAGCCTTGGGCAAGGTTAATTAAGAGCCTTAGATTTTAGGTTCACATGTAAGAAATTTTGCATCTAACTATATGTCGTTATATGGTTGGACTCTTCAATAGTATTTGTGTTGAAATTTATCAATCCAAAGTCCCAGATCGAAAGTTTGTATAAAGAATTTCCAATACATAAACCATTAGAAACTTCAATTAGTATGAGATCTTTAGAGAATGAATCTAGTAAGAAAAAACTGTGCGGACTTAGCCACTTTATCCAAAGCGGACAATATCATATTAATGGAATAGAGTTTGGGGGATTGAAAAAACCCAACAATCTGTTTGGTATGACATTCAGGTGTATATCTTGGCTCGATTTGGATATTTTAAATACTTTAGTTCAACCAGATTAATGTTTACGGGAACTGAATAATATATGAATATATGCTAATTTGGATATGTTTTATGATAACCTTGAACAATTTGGATAATTCAGGCTTCGGTTAAATTTGGTCTTGTTTTTCAAGAAATTAATTGTATTTTTTTTCTTAAAGTTAAATTAATTGTATTTGTATCTCTCTGAAAGATACTTCTAATTATTATTATTTTTTCTTTGTTAAACCAAGATTCCCAAGACCTTGGACTTCTAGTTATTTCAGACCCGAAGCAAGCGGAGCAAGGGACCCAACCTCCCTCCAACTAAATATTTGTAATCAAGATAAGTGAGCCATCGAAATTTTGTAAAAACTTCTATTAATTACTATATTTTATTGTAATATTTTATAGACCGATCTTGTAGAAGATTAAGTCATTAGCGTGGTTCTCAAGAACCCCGACATTAATTCTACGTATCAATATTTGATAATTCATAATTTGATAGTGTATGTGCTTTCAGATGAGTTTCGTCCGAGATTATTAGTAAGATAAGATGTTTAGTTTGGTTTATTTTTTGGTAAAGAAGATAATTAGTTTGGTTGGTCGGCTCAAAATCAGTTTACATTAGTTATATTACAAGAAGAACCATAGTTGCGTTCTTATCCTCTCCCTTCTCTCTTATCTCCTCTGTTAGTGCGAGAAACTTTTAATTCCCGATCTGTTCTTCCGGCCGGTGGTTGGTGGCTTTGGCCATCGGCTCCGGTCGGACTTTGTCTCTTTCTTTTCGTTTCTCTGTTTAGTTTCAAAGATTAATCGAAATTGGGGTTTGATTTCGTTCGGTTGGGATTGTGTTTTGATGGTGGAATTGGGTTTCTCTCTTCCTCTAACTTTCACGATTTCTGGGTAGCCACGGGCTTCTATGGTCCGGTGACCCTATCCGCGGTTTTCTTCCCTCAATTTCGTTTAAATCTCTGCTTGGTTTGGTCCTCTTCGTGCAGGCACTTTCTATGGTGGTTTTCCTCTAATTTCATTCATTCAAGGATTTCTGGAGATCGTATGCTTTTGGAATTCGTTCAAGCGTAGTTTTGGAGATGGTTGGAGTCTTTGTCATCATCGTTCCCTCAGTGGCTCTGTTTTTGGACGGCGCAGTAAAAAGAGGCTTCGCGGTGGTTGCGGTTTATGGTTCTGCAGGTGGTAAGACTTCTTTCTCCCGGTACCTTCTCGTGCTTGACGTCTAGGGTTGATTTCTCCTCTGTCCTTGCGGTGGACTCAAGCTGGTTTATTGCCATCTTCGTTTCCGAGAGGCGTTTTTCGGATCTTCTTTGTTTGTTTTGGTTTTAGATGTTAGCTCTGTAATCGTGTTCTGTTCGGTTTAGAGGATCCTTTTGTTTCCGGATTTGTTTCCGGCGTTTGTTTCCGGTGGATGTCCCTTTGTTCCTCCGGCAATGTTCTGTTCTGGTTCTGTACTTACCTCTTTCCTTAATAATATTAAGATGTCAAAAAAAAAAATCCAAGAATGCATATATATATTTTATTTTTGTTACTTAAGAAATGTTGGACAACTATTTTCACCATACGTGTTGTTGTTATAAAAAACAAAAAATTGTTGTAATATATTATTTTTGACCTTATTAAGATATGTTTCTTTAGTCAAAAAAATGATTTTTGTGGAATCTCTTTTATTATATATATTTTTTAGGAATTTTGGGGCGGATTAGTTATTTGTGGGATGGAGATTTAAAGCAATATTTTGTGATACAAGAATATATGCATTAGTATTTTTTTTTTTTTTTGTTATCTGTTCTAAATTCTTATTTTCTTTAATACTGACTATTTTAGTTAACATACTTTCATTTTTTTAAAATGTGCCACTTCAATGGGTAGAAGTAGTGGATTCCCCTTTTCATTGTATTTATATATTTAGCATAAATTTAAGTAAATATAATCTAAAACGTATGTAAACTAATTAGGTTTTTTTTTTTCCGTAGTAAACCTAAACCATTATTAGTTACCGCTATTGGTCATTTTACAAAGATAAAATAACCACAAAATGAATATAACACTTTCAGGACATAGATAATATTCAGATGTGCTTGTGATGTGAAGGGCCTAAACTCGTCGATGGATAATGATCGCTAGTTTAAAATTAAGTTAATGGAGTCTCAAGTGAACCAAAAAGAAGTAATAAATCACTTAAGAAAAGGGATAAAAGATAGGAAGGGGGGATCTTGATGATAATTAAAGTGAATAACACTTTGGCAAAATCGAAATTATAAAAACTAAAAGAAGAATCCTACAAATCCAGATGGAGCTCTCTCAGTGGTTTATATAATAGTATATATGCCACTTGATATTATATTATGTTGTTTATATGTACAGACTTGAGACAAACAAATCATACCAGTCAAATTCTATTTAGAAAGATACGTTTTCTTTGAGTACACATATCTTTATACCATGATTTTCCTATATGGATGTCGGTTTTAAATTAAACTTGTTTTGATCTTTGTTTAGATATTTCCTGATTAACCACATAGTTTATAACCGATAATTACATTAAGTACATATAACTTGCATCAGTAAAATATTAGTATACATGATAGTGGTGCAAAAACCCTTTTTTTTTTCTTTGTAAAGCAATAGATAATCCACATTTTTAACATCTTAATAATCATTTTAGAGTGAGTGTAACCGTCGTGTAGTCTACTCACTGAATTTTAAATTGGTAAAACGTGTCATTATTTTGGCTAGCGAAAAAAAATTTATTAAATAATTTCGCATTTGAAGGAAATCGATATCTGGCATGAACTTATCTTCGCACATATGAAATGGGGTTTCAGTGTTTACAAGGTATAAGTATATTTTAAGTTGGGATCCTTAATTTCTGAAATGCTCATAGATAAATTAACTATACTAATCTATCTACAATCCAAAAGTAATATATTATAGTGGTGAACAATAATTTTTCTTACAAAACGCCTACACATAGGAATTTGGGTTGCATACTAGGTACAAAGTATATTTAAATTTGAGAACCCCCAATTTCTGAAATACTAACTTAATTAATTGACTACAATTTATCTCAGCTTTCTCATAATTTAGCTCGGAAAAAGGCTTCGATTTGTACATTTATGTGTTTCAACTAAATAAATTTACTTCAATTTATCTCAACTTTCTCATGTATAAACTCGGCAAAATGTTTCAACCTGTACATTTACGTGTGTTGCAAATTTTTGCTAGAGATATATATGCTGCACAAGTAACTACCAATTACCGATGAGATGACCCCAATGCATTAAGAAGACAAAACAAGAACGTAAGTTACCAAACAAAGTTTTAAGACCTACTTCCGTGTAAAGTGTTCAAAACAGAATCATTTAAATACGAACAACTGCAATCAATGTTAAGTAAAAAGCAATCTAGGTAGAAAGAACATCTATCATAACCATATACAGAGACACAAAAGGAATCAAAGAGGTAGTAGCACGGTCTTTTATCATGTTGGTCAAGATCAAAGATCATATAAGTGTGTAATTATGTAAATATTCTACCTAAAAATTTGTATACATTTGGTAAAGTTATCTAGAGTTTTGTGATTTCAAAGATCAGTTTAGATTTCGGTTTAACCATCAATTTAATGGAGTTTGTGAACTAATTTTAATTTAAAGTTCTGATATTATGTTTTCCCAATTTATTTTAACCATTTTTTTAACTATTTGTTTTATTTAATTTACTGATCCTCACAAACCATAATTTAGTTTAGTTCCAACTCATATATATTATCAAATCATTTTTATAAGGTTACTCAAAGAGCTATTTATGTACTTAATTAATTTCATGTCTACTTTCTCAAAGATAATTACCCCCCTCCAAATAAAAAATTAATTAGAGAGTTTTAAAAACTAGTTTATTGGTTCTAAATGATATCCTCATTTGATATTGTAGTAGGTCATTTGAACCGCACATTTGTTACCAGTCAGACGCATGGTTGAAGCGATTGTTTGTCTAACGACTGAAACAAAAAATTGAATAAAGAGTTAAAAAAATTAAATGAAACGTTTCTAAACTACAAAAGAATTAAGTGATTTTTTTTTTCTAATCATGTTATCAAATGAGCGCTTCGTTTTCAAATATTATATTTATCTATATTATTTTAATAAAAAATATTTAAAATTAAAATATTTTTTTAATAATATCATATGTATATTGATTATATTTTATTATTTTTGACATCTATACTACTTAAATGTCGTAACCTGGTAACTAGGGGATGGTCATTTTTCCCCAAGGCTAATGGTTTTATTTTCTTCGTCAATTGTTTGTTTGTTGTTTTTCTGTGATTAAGACGTTAATGGTTTGTTCAATGGCTGCTTAATATATCAGAATATTAGAGACGCTCAGGTAGTGACCATATCCAAGTATCTGCTAAACACTAAAACATGTAATATTTTCTGGTCAATTTTAAGATCCCGATAGATATTTGTAGGATATATATGTATACAACAAAATCTAAAGTTAGATTGGAGCCAATAAATCATTATGTAATGCTCTCACTAATGATGATAGAAAGATAAGAATTACAGGTCCGTTTAAAACAACAATTGCAATTTGGAACACATATTTTGAATCACCTTGGAATCTTTGTTGTTATTTTCACCTTTTTTCCTTTCTACATGAGGCCTATATTATTTTATCGTTTTAAATCATATTTTTTCTGTGCAAAAACATTCAAAATCATTAACTACCAAAAAAGTTTTATTTTATATTTTTCCTTAATACTTAAATTCAAGCCATTAAAAGTGGAGACCCCACCAGTCTTCCAAATTCAACTATCCTCATCAACCCAAAAACAAAATCAACGTTCAGAATTGTTCCACACAAACACTGTTGTCTTTTTTGTTACTTGATACCCTAAAACATGATCTCCCAAACTCAAAAATTGAACTGTTTTAAAGGATTCTGTTTTTCTCCTTTTCCTTTCTTTCCCATTAACAGAAATTTTCATTTACAGAATAAATAACTTTTTATCGAAAACAAACATGTAATATGTATTAAGGTGGACTCAAGTATAGACGATGACACAATAACGACTAATGATAGACATTCAAATATTCTATCGGATTTCGGGTCGGATATTTCGGATATCAATTTTATAAATATAATATCCGTTCAAACTTTATAAAACTTGAGATCAGATTTGGGTCGGATCGGATCAGGATTTTAGTTCAAAATCACAACTATTCGAATGTTTATCGGATTAGATATTACCTGAAACAAAATCCGGAAAATCCGAAAAAACCGGAAAATCAGAAAACAAGAAGGGTAACAGATATTTATGTTTATATTTTGGATACTTTGGATATCTATTCGGTTTTCAGTTCGGATCAGATTTAAATTCGGGTTTGCGAGTTTAGAAGTTTCGAACCTATTCGGGTAAATTAAAACATCGGGTCGGATTTGATTTAGATAATTTCGAGTCGAAGTCGATTCAGTTTTTTGGTTTGGATTTTTTTTTACTTAAGATTAATGACGACACTGGCACATATAGTTAAGTTACAAATCCTGGCCAAACCGGCGAATAATATTTGGTAAAAATATTTTATTCCGTTTCTTTGTTCAAAAGATAATGTAAATTGCTGAAAACCACGAATTTATTTGCATTTTGGAAACACTTCCAAGAAGTTGACCAAAGTAACACATCCTATTAACTACCATAGATTGACATGCAGACACATACACACATTAACTACCATCAAAACCTCTTTTAGTTGATTTTGACTTATACATGCAAGTGTGTAAATGCTGAGAAATCAAAATCAAAATCAAAATCGAATATTATAGTTTAGGAATCAATCATTAAATATAAGGAATGTTTAGTTTTTATTACCTATAAAGACAATGTATTTTACTTAATCAAATTAATAGATTTTTTTTTTATTATCAGTTAGGATAAGAACTATGACTATGATTTTTTTAATAATCTTCATAATATTACAATTTATATATAACCAAAAATTAGACCTCAACTAGTTAATCTCAAAAATAAATCTATGATAATTTCTTTTAGATTGATACAATATCTTGTGTCCAACCCAACAAATCTGCAGTCGAAGATTCAATTAGTTTTTCTTGTTATCGTCCTCTCCTGATCACTCCAGGTTAGACGAAAATAATCCTCTCAAGTCTCAACCAAAATTTTGTAGAATTTGCATTATATTCAAATAAATGTCTCAGTGATTTTCTTAATTCCTCAATCCTTCATCATATTCTTGTTTCAATGTTCATACCCGCATGCTCAACAGAGAATATGATTTTCTAAGATTTTATTTTATTTTACGCGTTTTATAGTTAATATTTCCCCTCAAAGAGTTAACTGAAATGACGCATTTACCCCTACAACACAGAAACAACTTTTCAATTGTTGGTCACTACTGACTACTGGTAAAACGAAAACTGCCATTACCCATAATACCAACTACACTTTCTCAGCCAAGTGTCTATAAATACAGAGCACAATTACGACATCTTTCCTCACAAATACTACAAAACACAATCACCTCTCATAACAGTCACCCAAAACTCAAAAAAAAAATCGAAACTTTGCATCTCCATTTTTCCTCTGGTAAGTCTCTCATAACAATATGGGTCATGGCACGAACAGAGTAGAAGACATGTCATCACCAAACGCGAGAGAAACTGTGGTGGAGGTACACAGCGTTTGTCTACCGCCGAAGAAAACAGCGTTTCAGAAACTGAAGAAACGCCTTGGGGATGTTTTCTTCCCTGATGATCCATTGGACAAGTTTAGGGACCAAACATGGAGAAACAGAGTTCTTCTGGGTCTTCAAAGCTTGTTCCCCATTTTCACTTGGGGTTCACAGTACGATCTCAAGCTTTTTAGGTCCGATGTTGTCTCTGGTCTCACCATTGCTAGTCTCGCTATCCCTCAGGTTCCATTTAAAAATCTCTCCTTTATTTTTGGGGAACAAAATTACAAGTTTTAAGCAACATTTTGTATTTGATGAATTTGACCCACACGAAAAAGATGATGGAGTTAGTTTAATTAGAAGGCGTGATTAAAGAGAATTTGTTGTCATTCATATCGTTGAGTAGTGTGGGGATGATTTGTTGGACTCTAGAGAGTTTAAAGCAAGTAACATTTTCTGTTTTGTCTTTGTTTTTTTACTATTTAATGTCATTCATGTTTTCAAGAAATGTAAATTACTATGTTTCGTTAATTTCATAGTTCCGAGAATTCTAACTAATGAAACGTGTAATTTTGCAGGGAATTAGCTATGCAAAGCTAGCAAACTTACCACCTATAGTTGGTCTTTGTGAGTATCCATCATCATCATAATCACCTAATTACACGGTCTAATTAACTAAAGTTAGAGTTCTAATTCATTAATTTGGTGGGTTGCATGCAGATTCAAGCTTTGTGCCACCACTTATATACTCAGTTCTTGGGAGTTCAAGACATCTTGCAGTTGGTCCTGTCTCAATAGCATCACTTGTGATGGGCTCTATGCTAAGTGAAAGTGTTTCTCCGACACAAGACTCAATTCTATATCTTAAGTTGGCTTTCACATCAACTTTCTTTGCTGGTCTCTTCCAAGCCTCCCTTGGCCTCCTTAGGTACAATACAAAACTATTTGGAATTTTTTCAATCGTCATGTGAAAGAATATGTAGTAAAGCCTCTTATTATCAGAATTTAATATTCTTAGTGTAGAATATATTCACAGTTTTTTTTGTATTAAGCCCTCTTTTGTTGATCTTATCACTGAAAACTAAAGGTAAATAAATTGGTTATGATGAATAAGTGAGTTTAATAATAATATTTTTCATAAAAAAGAGAAACCAAGATTCCATTTAGTTTGATTTGATGGTGACAAGTGACATGTATCAATGTCTACCTCCCAAGATGCGTCCTTTAAGTACTTAGTGGTTTCACTGTTTTATAATTTTTTTCCATGGTCAGCAACTTTGGATTAGTATTTCATAAATTTAATTCATTTTGCATTTTCAGGCTAGGATTTGTGATTGACTTCTTGTCAAAGGCTACTTTAGTTGGTTTCACTGCTGGTGCTGCAGTGATTGTGTCACTCCAACAGCTTAAGGGCCTTCTTGGAATTGTTCATTTCACTGGAAAAATGCAATTTATACCTGTCATGTCCTCTGTTTTCAACCATAGATCTGAAGTAAGTCAACATTGGTTTCCTCCTTTGTTAGTTAACTATTAATAACCATAAAGATCCTTTATCTAATCATTTTACTACTGCTACTACAATTTCAGTGGTCTTGGGAAACTATTGTGATGGGGCTTGGCTTCTTGACCATTCTTTTAACCACAAGGCACATTGTAAGTAGTTGCATAAACTTCAGGCATTTTCAAACAGCAATTAGACCGTTATCGAATAATTAACATGTCTTCGTGTTTTTTTCGCAAATATGTAGAGCATGAGGAAGCCAAAACTGTTCTGGATATCAGCTGCAGCACCTTTAGCATCAGTTGCTATCTCAACTCTGCTTGTATTCCTCATCAGATCCAAGACTCAAGCTATCTCTTTTGTAAGAACATCTCTATAACCAGACTGAACTTATGTTACTGTGAAAACTAAATTCAGAAAACTCAAGGCTCATGGAGAATTAATCTATAATGCAGATTGGACATTTACCAAAGGGGTTGAATCCACCTTCATCAAACATGTTGTACTTTAGTCATGCTCATCTTGCTCTTGCCATCAAAACCGGAATCATCACGGGCATTCTTTCACTTACAGTAAGTTTTCCAATATCTCTAACTTCTTTGTATATTGCAGAGTCTAAGTGATTAACTTTTGGACATGACTGTGAAATTTTCAGGAAGGAATTGCTGTAGGGAGAACTTTTGCATCTCTAAAGAACTATCAAGTTAATGGGAACAAAGAAATGATGGCTATTGGTTTTATGAACATGGCTGGTTCTTGCACCTCTTGCTATGTTACCACAGGTTAGAACTGATTTGAAACCTTCCTCCTTCACCTTGTGGTTCAGGAAACAATGTTTTAACGACTCAATATATTGTTTTCTTCAGGGTCTTTCTCTCGGTCTGCGGTGAACTACAATGCTGGAGCGAAAACAGCAGTTTCCAACATCGTGATGGCCTCAGCAGTTCTTGTGACCCTTTTGTTTCTGATGCCACTCTTCTACTACACTCCAAATGTGATCCTAGCTGCTATCATCTTAACAGCGGTGATAGGCCTCATCGATTATCAAGCGGCTTACAAGCTCTGGAAAGTTGACAAATTTGATTTCTTCACTTGCATGTGTTCCTTCTTTGGCGTTCTCTTCGTTTCTGTACCTCTTGGCCTAGCAATAGCGGTGAGTTTGCAGCTACTTCTCAAGGTCTTGGTGTTCCAACTTCTCCTGGTTGTTCTCTAAGCTTGTTATCTTTTTGTTGCAGGTGGGAGTTTCAGTTCTCAAGATCTTGTTGCATGTAACCCGGCCAAACACTGTAGAATTTGGAAATATCCAAGGGACTGACATATATCAGAGTCTTGGAAGATACAGAGAAGCCTCAAGAATCCCTGGTTTCCTAATTCTTGCTGTTGAATCTCCTATCTACTTTGCCAATAGCACTTACCTGCAAGAAAGGTCAGTCTTCTTACTTCACTTATCTCTTTTTGATATGGTTTGTTTCTTATTAACTTATGGAAATGAGTTTGTGTTTCTGTAGGATCTTGAGATGGACCAGGGAAGAAGAAACTCGGATAAAGGGGAACAATGGTAGTACCTTGAAATGCATAATTCTTGACATGACAGGTAACTTTTGTTCTCATTTGTTTATGAATTTTTGCAACTCATCTTCTTTACTTAAACCTCCTTTTCTTGGATTTATTTCAGCTGTGTCGTCCATAGACACAAGCGGGCTTGAAGCACTGTTTGAACTTAGGAGGAGACTTGAGAAACAATCACTTCAGGTTAGACCTCTTACTCAAAACAAAGATGATTTCTACAAGAAAGAAACACACTAATTTTACCCTTAACTCTTATTCATATAGCTTGTCCTGGTAAATCCTGTGGGGAGTGTGATGGAAAAGCTACACAAGTCCAAGATCATCGAGGCATTGGGGCTGAGTGGACTTTATCTAACAGTTGGTGAGGCTGTGGCTGATCTTTCATCAACATGGAAAGCTCATGGCCAGCCATGAGAAGAACTGGCCACTTATGAATATATATGACTTATAATGGAGAATCTCAGAACTTTTCCTGGACGGCTGTTTCTGAAGACCCTGCAGGATCTTGTGAATCATTTTTGGTGCGAGCTGTAAACTCCTTGACGGGGTTTCTGTTTTAATTGTATAATAAATGTACTTTCATCTTTAACATCAGCATGAAATCATAATTTAGACAAGAAGAGCCTATTGCAAAGCATCGATCTTTCTCACTCTATATTTCCTATCATCATTGATGGAACAATTGAACTCTAAAGCCATTTGCCTCTTGTCAAAATTTACACAAAGGTATAATACTGGCTACAAATAATAGATCAGAGTTATATGATAGGAGATGCAAGCTCTGGTCATAATAACCTTACTCTCTTCAAGAACTGGTACTGCTCTTTCTCCTCCTGACAACTTTCTTCACAGTAACCTTATCGTCGCTCTTTTCTTTGTCATCTTTACTATTCACAGCTTTTACAGAATTTGGTTGGCTCCTCATACGCAGTATCTCTCCCTTTGCCGACCCCAAGTCCTCCTCGAGCTTCTTAACTTTCTTCTCTAGCACTTCCCTCTCTTTTCCAAGACTTATCACAAGGTTATGGGCGTCTTCCACATTTTCCTTAGCCTCTTTTGATGCATTCTTTGCCACTTCTAGTGATCTTTGAAGCACTTCTTTCTCGTCCTCCAAGCTTGAGACCTGGGTATTCATCTTCTCTAGCTCTTGTGACAGTGTCGATGTGTTCTTGTTCATCTCATCCAAGGACTTTACGGCATCTTCCAGATCTGTCTCAAGGGATTTCCTCGCCTCCTTGTCCATGGACATCTGTTTTTCCATTGCTTTTACCTCTTTGTTCAATGCCAAAACCGTCTTTTTCTCCTCTCCCAATTCTTTGTTAGTGGTTTCAGCTCTCTTGTAAATTTCCACTAGTTCCTTCTGGAGGCTCTCGTTCTTGACAGAAGACTCTCCGAGTTGATGGGTCAGTTCATCAAGTTCGTCTCTAGCTTTTTTTAGAAGATCTTTCTCCATAGCAAGTTCACTAGCCAAGATCTCACTGTTTCGTTTTGCATCATCAAGGTTACTTTCATATCGTGCCTTAGCTTTATCTGACTCTTCGCGAACTATAGAAAGCTCTGATTCAAATTGTGAACACAAAGCTTTCGATTCATCAAGCAGCTTTTCAAGGTCAGCGACCCGATCTCTAGATGCCTGAAGTGTTTTCTTTGCTCCTTCAAGTTCATGCATCAAATTTCTTACATTAGTCAGTTCTATTTCCAGCATTCGCTTCGAGTCTTCGTACTTCTCAGTTAAGTCGGCAACTTTGTCTTTATTCTCATTTGCATCACTAAGCGCATGATCCAGCTTTTTCTGTAGCTGCTGGACCTCCTGCTCTTTTGTGCTAATGATGTCTGCATCAGCAGCTGCTCGCGTATCAGAAGTCAATTTCAAAGCACTGTAATCTTTTGAAACAACATCGAGCTTCTGGATATAGCTCTCTTTCTCAGCCTCTAAAGTGCTTATTCTAATGTTCAACTCCTCAATGGCAGAATTCTTTGAGTCCAATTCAGCCTGAGTTCTTGTGACTTCTTCCTTCAGCTGTTTAATTTCTAATTTTGCTTCAGCAAGATCTCGGCTAGTTTGAGTGTAAGTAGAGTTGAGATTTTTTAGCTCTGCTTCTTTTTCTGCCAGAGATGCGCTTAAACGTTGAACTTTTTCTTCACTATCTTTCAGCTCCAAACTAAGCAAGTTGATCCGATCTTGTAGCCCCTCAACCAAATCAACCTTTTCTTTGAGCTGTATTTCAAGTGCCTTTTTGTCTTCACCAGCCTTTGACAGGCTATTTTGCAGACTTCCGATTTGAACTCTAAGCTCCTCACATAGTTTCTTCTGGCCACTTAGCTCCCGGCCTAATTCTATCACCATATCCTTTGCAGATTTCAACTGGTCGACCAATGACATTTGGTCCTCCTTTGCTTTTTTTGCTTCCTTGCTCCGCTCTTCCTGTTCATGCTGCAGTCTTGCTTCAAAGTCTTCCTCCTTCATAATCAATGTTCTTTCTCTTTCTTTTAACTGGTTCTTTAGCTGTATGTCACGTTTATCGGTAGCTTAAGTAAACAAAGGATCTAAACCAGCAGCAAGATATCCACAGCCTCAAAAAGCTAAAGAAAGAAGCTTAAACTAAATGATATAGATTTATACTTTTCGAATGGATTAAACCATTAGTTAACAAAGCCTGGCAAGAGCAAGTAGCTTACTGATTCAATGGTTTCTTCAGCCGCTTTTGTATCTTGCAGAGCCAGAGCATAGAGTGCACCAAGTACACCAGCACTAAAAATTCCAAGAGCATTTAGCAGAGACAGAAATGGATTTGGGGATGTTCCTTCACTAACTGCAACCTAACCACCAAAGCAATACGAACTGAATAAAGTCTCAAACACTTTAAAACACATTGATACTCAAAAAAAAAAAAAAAGGGCAAATAATGGATGCAGTTAGGTTTCAGAATTCAATTGAAAAGGTGAAAACCTCAGTTTCTTGATTAAGCTTCGATGTCCTAATCTCATTGTCTCCTGGTATAAAAAGAAGAAGTGATCACAGCAATGAAAGATAACCAGAAGCAAATTTGAACTCATTAAACATCAAAATGCAGTAAGAGCAACTAAAACTCACTCTCATCAGCTAAAGCCGGCGACTTAAACTGCAAAAACGGAAGAACAGAGATACCCACAAGAACAAAAGCTCTTCTACTCTTAACTAAAGTATCGTCGTCATTAGCATCTTCGCCGCGGCGTAAACTAGCCGATGGTAGTCGACGACGCTTGAACTTAGCGACATTGCTGGAACAAAGTAGCACGAACTGCGACGGAGAAGAAGAAGAAGGAGATGGAGAGAGGAGGACTCGAGAATGAAGAGGAGGAGATGGGGCGAAGCAAGAGCCTCCTAAGAGGAAACCCATCTTGTCCGCGAAGTATTTCGAAGATTGAAAATGTGTGGCAAATGGCAAATCCTAAAAATCACTTACCCAAGAGAGTAGAAAAAAAAAGGAGCTTTCTTTTTGTAGTGACTTGTGACCTCGGAAAATCCCAAAACTAAATTCACAGTTATCCTTTGGTTTCTGATGGATTCATCGTAAATTCCTAATTCAAGGTTTGTTAAAATCAAATTTCGGATTCAAAGATCGAACCTTTTCTGAAGGGAGACAATGGCATTTCTGTAAATTTCGAGTAGTTCGGTGCTTTGTATACATTCTTACCAATCAAACCTGGCCAGCTCAGACTTCCCCTTGCCTCATTATCTTCAATCTTTTGGGTTGGTTCAACACGTGATCTTCACGTGCGTCTTCTCCTACTCTCGCACCCTAAGCTAAACCCAACCGACGGCGACTTGAGACATCGATCACTAGACGTCGGAATTTGTCGCCACCGGAGAACTATGTGAAAACCCATTTACAAAGATGGTATACTCATCGGCTCGTTCCATTTTCGCGAAGCGAAGTATCTCAACCTTTCGTCATCTCTCTCAGAGATTTAAAAAAACAGGTAATCGTCACTTTTTTGGTTCCTCTTGATTCTATATGTGTATAAGCGAAATCACTACTTGAGATTGATGGTTTAGTGTTTAGGAGAAGTGGGTTTTGTAAAAGAAGTCTAATTTCGCTTTCTCTTATGGTTTTTGACTCATTTGTTTGATCAATATGGAATTGGCAGAAAATGAGATTGTTCGGATGTTTAGTATTCCGAATCATGAGGAATCTGAGAGGCCACAGGAAAAGTGGAAATTATCTAGAAAGGATCCATCAGTGCGTATGTTGGATGAGAGATTCATAAGGATACTCAAAATCTTCAAATGGGGACCTGATGCGGAGAAAGCTTTAGAAGTGCTTAAACTGAAAGTGGATCATCGTTTAGTTCGTTCCATTCTTGAGATAGACGTTGAGATCAATGTCAAGATTAATTTTTTCAAGTGGGCTGGTAAAAGAAGGAACTTTCAGCATGATGCTTCCACTTACATGACATTGATACGTTGTCTTGAAGAAGCTAGGATGTATGGTGAAATGTATAGAACGATACAAGAGGTGGTACGTAATGCTGACGTTATTGTTGGCCCGGCGGTGCTCTCTGAGCTTGTGAAAGCATTGGGTCGAGCAAAGATGGTTAGTAAAGCTTTGTCTGTCTTTTACCAGGCGAAAGGACGCAAGTGCAGACCCACTTCGAGTACTTATAACTCAGTGATTATGATGCTGATGCAAGAGGGGCAGTACGAGAAAGTTCATGAGGTTTATACTGAGATGTGTAACGAAGGGGACTGTTTTCCAGATACGATGACTTACTCCGCGGTTATATCCTCGTATGACAGATTAGGTCGTGATGATTCTGCAATTAGGTTGTTTGAGGAGATGAAGGATAACGGTTTGCAGCCTACGGAGAAAATATACACCACGTTGTTGGGAATATACTTTAAGGTAGGGAAGGCTGATCAAGCTTTAGATCATTTTGAGGAGATGAAAAGAGCAGGTTGCTGGCCAACTGTTTATACATACACAGAACTGATAAAGGGACTTGGTAAAGCTGGGAGGGTAGAAGAAGCATATGGTTTGTATAAGAGCATGCTTAGAGAAGGTTTGACTCCTGATGTTGTCTTCTTAAACAACCTGATGAACATTTTAGGTAAAGTTGGTCGAGTGGAGGAGTTGACAAATGTGTTCAGTGAGATGGCAAAGTGGAGATGTGCTCCAACTGTTGTTTCATACAATACCGTGATTAAAGCTTTATTTGAGTCAAGAGCCCCTGTTTCGGAAGTGAGTTCTTGGTTTGATAAGATGAAGGCAGATGGTGTTTCCCCTAGTGAATTCACTTACTCGATCCTGATTGATGGTTATTGCAAGACAAACAGAGTGGAGAAAGCCCTGTTGCTTCTCGAGGAGATGGATGAGAGAGGTTTTCCACCTTGTCCTGCAGCTTATTGCAGCCTCATAAACGCTCTCGGAAAGGCCAAAAGATACGAAGCAGCAAATGAGCTATTTAAAGAACTCAAAGAGAATTTTGGGAGTGTAAGTTCTCGAGTATACGCTGTGATGATCAAACATTTTGGGAAATGCGGGAAGCTCAGCGAAGCTGTGGATCTCTTCAATGAGATGAAGAACCAAGGAAGTGGTCCAGATGTCTATGCTTACAATGCACTTATGTCAGGAATGGTAAAGGCGGGTATGATAAATGAAGCTAATTCGTTGCTTAGAAAGATGGAAGAAAACGGTTGCATTGCAGATATAAACTCGCATAATATCATCCTCAATGGGTTTGCTAGAACAGGTGTGCCAACACGGGCTATACAAATGTTTGAAACCATGAAGCATTCTGGTATCAAGCCTGATGGTGTCACTTATAATACTCTTCTTGGATGTTTCGCTCATGCTGGAATGTTTGAAGAGGCTGCAAGAATAATGAGAGAGATGAAAGATAAAGGGTTTGTGTATGATGCCATCACTTACTCATCAATACTTGATGCTGTTGGAAATGTGGACCATGTACAAGATGTTCCATCTTTGTAACCAAGAGGTGGGTTTTCAAATATAAGCTGCAACAAATTATTACTGTAATCCATTTCTTTCACACAGCATGTGTATAGACTTCATAAAAAGAAAAGTATGTGACAAAAGAATAGATTAATTTACTTTATACTTTAATAGCTAATTAGCAGTGATCTTAGCAGCACGTGATTATATGTAATCATCGTAATCATCGCCTTCTCTTGAGGGTTTAACCACTAATGAATCACATGATTACTCATCTTTATCTTTAGCATAAGGAGATGCTTAAGGTTTCACTCAACAATATTTTGTTCTCCTTTAATTTCCAACAGTTCTAAGTTTAATATACTAAAAGATATATAAACACTTGAATCCAAGAGATTGATTACAGGGAAGAAGCTCAAGTATAACTAAAATTGAAAACCTTAGAAGAAACAACAAACCGAGCTGAAAAAGACTTAGAAGACACATCAGGATCATCATGATATGCGATGGTTCCATCGTTCTCAAAGTTTTGGGAATAAGTCAGAGGATCATAACGAGCACGATGATCAAGAATCTGATTTTTCTTCTTTTGTGTCTTCATCACTATCTTCCTCCACATCAGTCTCCATCTTGAGATCTTCTTCAATCTCAAAACATCTTCAGGCACATCTTTGATCCGAACGTAACCGCAAGTTTTCAAACACATTTGATGTTTCTTGTGGATCTCTGAACTGCATAGCTCCATTAGAACATATATATGAAAGAAACTTAAACAGCAGAATATAAAAATTTTGGGGACACTGAGTTTTTGTTGGGTATTATATGTAGTGTTTACTATCTAATGATATGATATTGAAGATCTAATCTCTGGTCTTAAAGGAAATGGTGAATGAATTGTTTAAGCTATTAAGTAGTACATGGTATAAAAGTATCATTAATTTTACAACTTTGCTGATCCTGCAATGTGATGCATAATATGTTATAATTAATTACTACAGCTTAGTATGAAATATATCTCTTATAAAGTAATATAAAATATTAATGACTAAGAGATATGAATTTAACGGCTATTCATGGTATTAGTGAGCCAAATGAGTAAGGTGGCCTATATATTGCCGTTTCGTTTTTACATTTCTGAATAGGCCAGTGAATAGATTTTTCATTTATGACATAGAATCTCAAAAAGTTAAAGAAACAACTGTAAAACAGCAATGCATTCATCGGATACTATGTATGCTCAAATCTTTCTCATTGTCTTTGTTAAGGATGAAAATGGCAACACACATAAATTGGTGACTTTTACGTAGAGAATGTTATGTTCACACTTCATAGTTCTTTTTTTTTTTTTTTTTGGTAAACCACTTCATAGTTCATACTATTGATTTGTTAATGTCTCCAAAACAGCAAAACTTTTCTAGTCTTGCCATTATTCAACCAATGTGGATGCTACCGGCTAGACTCAAAATTTTTATAAATTATAGGGCTTATTAAAAAGTATTTTTAAATTAAACATATTTATACAAATTTGAATTTTTCTTTTTATTTTAATTTGGACCATGTTGAGTTGCTCCATTTACTCATATTATTAGACGACGCTTCTACCGACCTGCTATGAGAATTAAAATATTAATGATACCAGATAATTTCCTCTTTTAATTTCATAATCCGGTAGAGATGAAACCATACTAAAAACAAAGACAAATGGAAATATCCTGATTAACTCGGACAAATCTTAAAGGTTGATTTTTGACTGACTTTCCGAACGAGACCATATAGCATATTTTGGTTTCAGGTTTGAGGGGATGCACGTATCCAGAGTCCGAACCTCTTATTTATTATTATTTTTTTTTTTTTAATAAAGTACCTTGATAAAAGACACAAACGGTAAAAAGGATACAAAATAAGGATCAGTACCATACAAGCGTAATTAACGAGAATAAATGACTTGAAACATAGTTTCACCGAGTCAACTTGACTAATAAATCTTAACATTGAAGTTGATGCACATTATTTGCTTTGTTAGACGAGGCTCCCAGCTGAATGGGGTGATGACTGCTGTAGCTACATAACTAGCCCCCTAAGGTAATCAAAAAAAAAAAAAAAATTGGTTAGATAATCAGAAAGGCCAACCAATTCAAAATTTGAAATATATTGTATATGGAATTCGTCACAAAAAAACTTACCTCTTTTATTTGACTTTGAGCGAATATGTTAGAGAAGGTAAATACAACGGGGCCGGGTTTAACAGGGCATGCCGTTACATCACATAAGGAGTAACGTTTCTCATGTTGGAGTCCAGGGCGAATAGGTCAGGAGGATACTTACAAGTACATCATCATCAAGGATGTCTTTGCCTGTTCATCATATCATATGATAAAGTATTTTAGACCACCTCCATCAGTGCTACAAGGAGGTGGTGCTTAAGTATTAATTAATAT
>OVAF01000807.1:2774-14126 GCA_900406245.1 Odontarrhena argentea
ACAAGTAAAGGAGCTTTATTGGTTAATAATCTTGATTCTTCTATTTCGAATGAAGAGATCAATCGAATGGTCAAATCATATGGAGAAATTAAAGAGGTTCATATAGTAGGCTCTTTGTGTATTTGCCTTTTTGAGATTGATGCTCATGCTGTTTCTGTGGTTTGCAGATTCGTAGAACCATGCACGATAACCCACAGATATACATCGAGTTCTTTGATGTTCGAGCTGCAGAGGCTGCTCTTGTTGGACTAAATGGACTCGAGGTTGCTGGGAAGCAGCTTAAACTTGTGCCAACCTGTCCCGAGGGTACAAGGTGGTGATTGGTTTTTGTTTCCTGCTTTTATTTTTCCTTTGTGGGCTAAAACTGATGCAAATGCTTACCAAGTTGATTGGAGCGTTTGATTTGTTATTTGCAAGGACGGCTACTGATATTGGCGTGTAGGACTCACTTCTTTTTTTTTTTTTACAGATACACAGCACATGATGGTGAAGGTCTACCAAAGCTTTCTTTTAGTAATGGATCAACGGGGCACATGGGTAGATTTTTGCATTCTTGGTTAATTGTTCTTTTTTTTTTTTNNNTTTTTTTTTTTTAGTGATTTGTCATCTTCGGACACAAATAACTGCCATTATATATCTCTGTTCAGGGAGACATTTTCCAGGAATAATATCTTCGACCTCTATTGATGGTGGATCTATGCGGGTTATTCATAATTCTGTCGGATCACCTGTGAACTCTTTCATTGAACGTCATCGGAGCCTCAGCATTCCTATTGGATTTCAACCTTCGGCAAATGTCATCACAGCCAGCAAACTTGTTGGACTTCAGGAGCATGGGCATCCTTTTGATAATTCAAATATGGGGATTCATAGCATGCCGAATCTTCATCCTCACTCTTTTTCAGAGTACCTTGACAACTTAGCAAATGGTAGTCCATATAAGTCCTCGACAGCATTTTCTGATATGGTCAGTGATCGCTCAAAAGCAAATGAAGGCTTCATGATGCATAATGGTCGTGGAGCTGATGGCTTTAATGGAGGGGGTAAGTTCTCTATCTCTGTAAAGCTACTGTCTTGATAAATTTGTCGGAGATTAATGATGATCAGTAGTTGGCAATAATGAATTTAAGCATTCTCTGCGGTAGCACACTATTGGACACAATCTTCAAGCTAGAATATTGAGTAGGTCATTACAGTATTGGTGAACTGTGAAATGCTACAGCGATTTAAAGTTTTGAACTTTGCAACTGGTTTTTTTCTTGTCATTTTTTTTGTAAAACTTATCATCCTGGGGAAAAAAAGTATCAGCAATATGTTCTTAATTTCAGCCGACTAAGCAAGTCAGGCCGGTATTGTATTGGGATTTGAAAAGGAAAAGGGGCTAACATTCATTGTGTACATTAACAGAAATGCACAATTACTGAATGCCATTAAAATATGATATGGAAGATTGTGATGAATTATTTCTGCTACTTTCGAGCAACATTGTTTTTCTCATTTTAAGAAGTTGTGATCTTTCGACTGTAGGCGTAGGCTCTCCCATGAATCAAAGCTCCCGACGCCCTAACCTTTTATGGGGCAACTCTAACACTCAGCAGCAGAATCCGTCAAGTGGCATGATGTGGCCGAACTCGCCATCTCACCTCAACAGTATTCCTTCTCAGCGCCCACCTGTTACTGTGTTCTCTAGAGCTCCTCCGGTAATGGTGAATATGGCATCTTCACCTGTGCACCACCACATTGGATCTGCACCTGTATTAAACTCACCTTTCTGGGACAGAAGACAAGCCTATGCAGCTGAATCCCTAGAATCATCTGGCTTCCACTTAGGTTCTCATGGTAGCATGGGGTTTCCGGGATCACCCTCACATCCTATGGAAATTGGTTCTCATAAGACCTTCTCACATATTGGTGGGAGTCGCATGGATGTAAATTCCCAAAATGCTGTATTGCGGTCTCCTCAACAGTTGTCTCATCTCTTCCCTGGAAGGAGCCCAATAGGTTCAATGCCAGGCTCATTTGACTCACCAAATGAACGATATAGGAATCTCTCTCACCGCAGAAGCGAATCTAGCTCTAGTAATGCTGACAAGAAACTTTATGAGCTTGACGTTGATCGTATATTACGTGGGGATGACAGCAGGACAACATTGATGATTAAAAACATTCCTAATAAGTAAGTGAACTCAGGATTCTATCATTTACTCCTTGTCTATATCTTTTTTTTTTGGGGGTCAAATTACTCCTTGTTTATATCTCTGTAACTATTTATAGATGTAGTCTTGAGTTAACTTTGTTGGTTGTTTGATGTATTCTGCTTCATTGTTGACATTTTTTGGTCCTGCTATGGTTTAGGTATACTTCTAAGATGCTTCTATCTGCCATTGACGAGCATTGTAAAGGAACGTATGACTTCCTTTATTTGCCAATTGACTTCAAGGCAAGCAGGGTTCCTACATTCTTATATGAGAAATTCTTATTATGCAGCCATAGAGCTTTTGGTATTTGCAGTACTGATTTTTATCTAATATTTACCCTCTCATTTCAGAACAAATGCAATGTGGGATATGCTTTCATCAACCTTATCGAACCTAAAAAGATTGTCCCATTTTATAAGGTAACAGTTTTCTATGACTGTTATTGTTATTATCTCTTATGGTTTTTTGGGAGAGCAGATGTTTAAAAGTCGTGAAAACATTCATCAGGCATTTAATGGCAAAAAGTGGGAGAAGTTTAACAGTGAGAAGGTGGCAACTCTTACATATGCTCGAATCCAAGGAAAAACCGCTCTTATTGCCCATTTCCAGAATTCAAGCTTAATGAATGAAGACAAACGTTGCCGGCCTATTCTCTTCCACACTGATGGTCCAAATGCTGGTGATCAGGTAAAGACTAAAGCTTGATATAACATCTCTCGTAACAGCATAGGATCTGGTGATGCTCAATTATTGATAAGAGAAGGTCAAAGTTAATTATTGAAAGATTTGTTTGCTTCATATTTTCTTCACTGTATATTTGCAGGAGCCATTTCCAATGGGTACCAACATAAGATCAAGACCAGGAAAGCCTAGAACTAGTAGCATGGATAACTACAATGGCTTTAACATCTCTTCCGTTTCTGAAAACCGAGAAGAATCCTCTAATGCAACGGATCCTTTCTTGAAGGAGAACTAACCAACGAGCAAAAACATAAGGTTAATATATATATAATATCATCTACACACCCTAGAGTTCTGTAAATCGGGGGTGTTATTTGGAGAGATCATAAACTTTGACCACAAATCTTACCCAGGTTTCTTCACCAGTTTTGTTGTATTATCATATATCCCCCAGAGAAATCTTGCAGGGTTTTATTTTTATTGGTTTTTGTTTTTGGTCTTGGGTTATATTCAAGGATTTTTGGTTCTTTCTATCAATGTGACAGCCTTGGATTTAACTCATCATCTTTGACGGCTATTTGTGGCCATTTCATGTTGTACCATCCTTCGGGAGATTTTTTGAATGCTTCCTTTTTGGATATATAAATATTATTTTTGGTAATCTTTTTTTTTCTTTTTTACTTTACTTGTCGAATTGAAACAATATGATGACTGGTCTGATTATTCATGGTCCACAATCACTTGTTATCGGGTAGTAAGCTCTGAGACTGGGACATAGTGCGACTTCTTCTCAAGCAACAACATGAATATAAGCAACTCTACGAACCCTTGTGTAAAAGAAACACATGTACTTTCCAGAGGCAAACTAATCTGAGAGACTTCATTGAAACTCTTTTAAGTATTTTACAAAACTCCTTTGACTTAAAATCTACCTATGTAATCCAGAGGCCCCATACAGCATCATAAAACAGAATCTCTGGCCGAAACTTGCTAACTTCACAGAATCTGACCACACTGTTCCAGTCACCAACGTCCTATTGGCATCACCAAACATATATTAACAAATGGCTATTCTATCTAAAACTCAAAATTCAACATAAGTTAGACAAAGGCAACAACTGTCTCACCTCTTCTTCTAAAGAACCATATATGAGACTGACCCACCACCGGGTGTTTCTATAAGCTAGGCAAATGTGTTCGTTTTCTTCACCACAACAAACCTGCATCACATCCCATATTCTCACACTGTAACAGAGAAACAGAGAAGAACAATAGCACAAACATTTGTGAAACCTGTTCCAGGTTATACCATTGACACCAGCCGGTAGTTAATGTTTGGTACCAAGCCCTCGTATATCCTGCTGATATCTATCTCCCACTCCAAAACCTTTGTTGTCTCAGATATTTCTTTACCAGATTCGTTCTTCTCCCATTCTAACACTAATGTTGCAAGCAAACCCACAAAAAATCAACATTGTTTATCATAAGATTAATAAACGAAACGAGTACATAAGATCACAATCATGGTAAAAAAAACTTACCGACTGTGAAGATAGGTGGGACTGTATTTATAACGTGATGAACAAAATTTGTCTCTCCACAACCTCCTTCTTTAATGTCACATAACATTTTGTTTTCCTTGCGGATCAACTTAAGGATATTCTCGAACTTCATATTCCCAAAAGCAAACTGCGAAAGCACACAACATCTTTGTAGGGGAAAGTACTGGTTTCTGCAGGAAAGACAACGTCGGGGGATTAATGAAACATACCTTCAGGTCTCTTATTGAATCTGCAGCAATAACAATGCCGTAAGACCTTTGCTCAGAATAATTTGGATCCCTTCTGCATTTTTTACAATGCATTCTTTCATTTTCCTCCACCATAAAAAGGGTCGCCAAGCTTTTTATATCTCGATCTTTCCAGGGAGGCCAAAACTGGAGGATGGTTACAAATACCATAGCTGCATTCCCTGACTGAAAAGAGTAAAAGATAGAATAATTTTTAGATAACAGTTAAGAATGTTGACGAAAAATAATAATATCATGCCTCAGAAGCTTATATTTTGAGTACGAACCATGGAAATAACTTCTTTTAGGGAAGCAGTCAACTCGCTCAAGAGGACACTGTAGGCTCCCTCTAACAAATTTGACTTAAAAGCAGTAAAGACTTTTTGTAGAGCACAAGTAACTTGTTCTTCTAGGTCGTCATAAGCTGGTAGCTCCATGAGCTTTAAATCCACTTTAACAGCCTTTATGTTCAGGAGGGCCTGCGATACCACATGTTATTGCGAACTTATCAAAGATAATAAGGAGATAAGGATATATGAATCAGAAGAAGAGAGTTTAGGTACTAAATTTTGTTTTTGTTGGTAACTGCTTTACCTTCAGCGTCATGTCAACAGCTTTTCCAAGTGCCGATTCCAAATGTTCCAATTGCATATCTTCAAGATGGTGAAAGAAAAAAGTAAGAATTATGCATCTCAAATTATTTATCAATTGTGAAGCTCTTTTACAACCAGGGTCAACTTTAGTAGCTTCTTCTTGATTGTCAGTGTTGGATGATATTTCCAATCGACCCCTTTCACTTGCAAGAGTATCTTCTGGTTCCTCTGTTTTTAGTGATGGAGATGTACCTTCCGGTTCAAGGTTGACAGAAGGTTTACTGCCCAATGTAAGAACACATTTTGCTTAGAAAAAACTTGATAACAATATATCAAGTTATCAACATGTGAAAAAGACTCTTGAGGTACTTACTGTTCAACGGTCTTCTCAAGGGGACTAGATATGGTCGTTGACATTCTCTGTTGAGCCATGAAGACCATTAATTCTCACAACGGTTGATAAAAAACGCAAAGAAGTAAATAGAGAATTTAGAACTTCAAAGACCTTGTTTCTTTTCTTTTTATTCGTCTTTGCCAGTGACATCTTCTTCTTTGACTGTGACATCTTCTCCTCTGACTGTGACTTTTTCTCCTCTTCAAGTAAAAGTTCTGCTGCTACTGCTTCTGACTTGGCTTTGGATTCCATCATATTAATTTCACTCTAATGAGAAGAGACAGAATATCATATAAGAAACAGTTGAAAAAAACAAATCAGATGAAAATGAAAGCTCTCAGTATATAGCCGAAGTTTCAAACCAACCAGCATGAAAGGTTTCAGCAGTCGAAGCATATAAGTGCGGTTGTCAAAAACAGAAAGCCTGGTTAGGCTGTTTAGCAAACTAATCCTCGAATTATCAATCAGCAAAATCTTTGAATCAATCAGCAGACCCTGCAAGTGATGTTGATACTTTTAGATGGGAATTTTTATGTGATTCTGCTGTTAATGAATATTCATATCATAAATGAACCTTGTGAAAGATCAGTAATCTCAGATGGCGTATGGACTCTAACACAAAATCATCGCTCACACTTTTACGCTTACACATACGATTCAGGCAATTTTGTGAATCGGGGAAATCAAATGTTGGATCAGATGCTCCTTCGAGAACATCTTGTACCGCACACAAAAATAATTTTGTACTGATGGTATTTCCATTCGTCTTCCTGAAAACAACTGTCTCTTCACATTTATCACATAGAAGAGATGCATAACTGTTCCACTGATCTCCCTGAAGATTCCTTCTTCTTCCACATTCGACCATACACAAATTGTGAATTTCAGTAAGAGCTTCATCATAATCTAGGACCTGCACTTTCTTTGCATATTTGGTTTCCAAAGTCCTACATGTGAACTGAACAGCTTTCAGAACAGCCAACCAAATATCAAGATTGTGTTCCCTGATAGGTCTGGGAAAGATCTTATCTACTGAAGAGTAGTCAACTAACCATGATATAAAGTCATCTCCCTGAGCAGATACCTTGGCGTAGTGAACACTAGGATCAAATTCATTGATTGCCACGTCATCAACGAATGGAGCATTTCTGCTTTTCAAACGTTTTGTATCGAGAAGCAGCAACGAAAACTGAGAGTCAAAGTCGATTTTTTCTCTAACACAAGTACGACTTAAGAAACTGTCCACTTCTCTGCAAACCAGATCTGTTCCATCTTTCCTTTCACCCTTGATGCTTTTAAGAAACTCTATGATTTGATTGAGCTCCCGACATTCCAAAAAACAGATACTCTGAGGTGTCTCCTGTAAGCGCAACTCTTGTATACTCTGTTCGGAAACTTGACGTATTTCAATAAGGTGACTGAGAGAAAAACATACCAACCAGTCTCGAATGCTACATGGGAGAATTTTCAGGCCACAAAATGACACAAGGAGAATTTTGATTTCCTGGAGTGACTTACTGCGCTCTTCATCATCCACAGCTAATGGCCACTCTTCGGACCATCCATTCTTAGATTTAGATGCAAAAGCTTTCACATATTCGATCCGATTCTCGATCATGTCAACGGCAGCTTCTACATCCACTGGTTTCCAACCTCCAACGGATATCTTGTGAGCCCAGTCTTTCCCAATCCTCTGCACCCTTACCCTTTCTGAAGAAGGTTTAAAATCTGCGTCATGATGTTGTTCAAGATGTTTCTTACATTGTTGAGCACTAGAGAACTTCTTAGAACATAAAGCTCTACAAATCCAGAAAGTCCATTTTTTGTCTTTCTTGGCAGAAGCGAGAACTTCCTCCAAAGTATCTTGTCCCGCTCTGTTATATGTTCCCTTGACAAATCTTTTAAGCTCTGCAATGCTTACTTTCATAAAGTCCCTTTTGATCCTAATATCCAAACCCACCCAATACGACCTCAGTTCCTTAACTCCCTCCTTATCTGGCTCTGGACGTTTCTCTGACTCCGAAACATCTGGCTTGCAGTATTCTACATAAGAAGTCTTGCAACCACCAATCTCAGACTCTGCACGTTTAATAAAAGACTCCAGAGTTTTCCTTTCGTTTTCTACCTCTACCAAAGGCACTGGAGCAGTAGAAGATAAAGCCAGTTTTGCTTTATGTAAGCATTTCTTGTAATACAATACCGACCCAAGATGTTCAGCCAATCGAAAGAGTCCAAGAGCACAAAGTTGCGCAAATCTCTCATCTTTCCAGAAGCATTCTACAGAAGCCAACGCGTATATGAATCCCACATCCCGGTCTGTTTCTCTTTGCGCTAGGTTCAAGAATATCTCACCTTCTCCGACACGAAAAATACATGCAGCCTGGTCTTCAATATTCACCAAAATCGAATCTTCCAACAACCCCAAGGCCTTGATGTGATCTCCTTCACTCTCGATTTCCTTAGCCTTTGTATACAGCTCTGAAACTTCCTCATCATCTGCTAAAGAAAGCGCCATAGTAACGATTCTCGACCTTTCTTGGACTCTTGTGCTTCAGAGAGAAATTAGAAGCGCGAAAAATCAACGAGAATAACCGCAAAATGGCTTTTATCAGGTGAGAGACACGTGGACAACAAAGACCCAATTTTGAGCCCATTGGGGAATTTTGTCCAACACCTTGTGTGCATTTCCCATTTGGGATTTTCCTGGAACCAATAACAAAAAAAATTATTTATAGCTGGAGGAGGGTTTAAGCTTTTCAATATGAATATGATGACCGGTGTGATTATGCATGGTTTACAACCAATTAATACCGGGTAGTGTGCTGAAGAAAGCTCTGTGACTGGGACATAGTGTGGCTTCTTCTCAAGCAAAAACATGAATATAAGCAACTCTACGAATCCTTGTGTAAATGAACACATGCAGTTTCNTGTATTTATAGCATGCATGGTTTACAATCAGATAATACCGGGTAGTGTGCTGAAGAAAGCTCTGTGACTGGGACATAGTGTGGCTTCTTCTCAAGCAAAAAACATGAATATAAGCAACTCTACGAATCCTTGTGTAAATGAACACATGCAGTTTCCAAGGGGTACTAATCCGAGAGACTTGACTGAAACTCTTTCAAGTATTTTACATCAAGAGATCATATTATAGAAATGAAGAACACAACTCTTTTCGAATTACAAGTTACAAGATATTCTGATTTTGTTAGAGGATCAATTGATCATATTCATAACATAAATCCATAACCGGTTTTTGGTTATTTCCTGGATTTCAATCGGGTATTTTCAACGGACCCTACCCTAGTGTTTAACAAATAATGGGCCTTGGAATTAAATTNCCAAGTATTTTACATCAAGAGATCATATTATAGAAATGAAGAACACAACTCTTTTCGAATTACAAGTTACAAGATCATATTAGAGGATCAATTGATCATATATTCATAACATAAATCCATAACCGGTTTTTGACCCGGCCGGTTTTTGGTTATTTCCTGGATTTCAATCGGGTATTTTCAACGGACCCTACCCTAGTGTTTAACAAATAATGGGCCTTGGAATTAAATTAACGGGGAAAGCAAGCCCACATGATTAGTGTATATAATATAGTAGATTTTGACCCGCGGAATTTTTGTAAACAATAAAACATTTTTAAAACCTCAAAAGATATTTAATACCCCTTTTTGGTCAGATGTGTTTTTAACCCGAAAAAATTCATTGAATACATTCCTATTTTTTTTTTATAAATTAATTTGTATTTCTAAAAATAATTGATTAATTTTACTTTTCAGGATTTTTAACGGTTAGCTTTTTATATGAATAGTTGAACTTTAAAGAATTTTAATTGTTCTCTCAAAAAAGAAAAAGGAAACTTTTTTTTATTCAATTTAATTACTAACATTGTATATGCTAGCAACCATTTCTATATAACATCAATTTAATGCATTTCAAATTCAATTATAAATAAAAGTTTAATCGGATTTTTTGAAAACATAAATAAAAATACATATTTGAAAAGTGTGAAATACGAAACTTAGATAATGAAGATTATGGAAACCGAACTTGATAACTCATTAGAACTCTATTTAAAAAAATTAATCATTTTCGTTTAATTTAAATTTATTAGATACTATATATTAGTGAATATATTTGAAAATTTTAAACACATGTAGAGATTTCCATATAAATATTATTTTAGTCTTTTAATAATAACTAATTGAGAGTTGATAGTGACGCTAACACTTTTACTTCTTCATAAGACTCATAAAAAACTAATATATATTATTTTATTAATATACTTTTTGTTGAGAGACTTTGTGAATTTTAAATTGTAATCTAAAGTATAATTTGGAATTACCAAAATGCAAAAAATACTTTTGATAAAAATGTCATAAAATGTTATTTTTCGATATAACTAAAATATAGTGTTATATAAATTTCATTTTCGCACTAAAATCGCAAAATCTTGTTTTCCGTCCAAATTATAAATCACAAAATTTTCTCCAAAACCGGGAAATTCGATTTTATTAGAAAAACTAACTAATTATGGTTAGTAGGAAACTATTAAATACAAACTCCTAAACTAATAAAGTTTACATCAAAATACAATATTACGATGTTAACACCAGATAAACAAACAAAAAAATACTCAGGTATGTATCTAGATGTAACAATGTAACTCTCCTCAGCAAATAGGTGTTGAAGATCACATGACAATGAATATAAATAAATTCGAAAGCCGTTGTTTTAGTACGTAACTAAAGGGCTTGGGAAAGCCCATGTAATTTATATATAATACATTCTCAAACGATAATAATACATTCTCAAACGATAATTAAAAGATTACATTTGCACTTCAAAGTTTTCTTCTACTATTCGAACATTGAAAATAATCCTTGCTTCGCGCCTCTCCGCCTAAGCTTGCCTTCTAGTCCAAGTCCGTCATTCTATTACACCCCAGTTCGAGATGTCGAATGGGATTTTAACCAAGAGATTCTAAAAGAGTTGAGATCTATTACCAAGATATTGACGGAGAACCTACCTAAACACGGCCGTCAGTGTGAGTGACGTAGAGATGTCCCGAATCTCCTCATTATTCTAGAAACCACCGCTGTTTCTATTACATGCCATATTCAGACCAACATTCTTCGGGTATAGAGAACCACTAGAATATACATTAGGAGCATAAAGATATAACTCCAATGTTCTAGGGAGACTTTGATATATACCTTAAAAAAAAAAAAAAACTACCTTTTAGTTAATACACGAATTTTAAAAACGATAAAAAATTCCTCTCATGTGAACCTTTTGCTCCCTCTCACCCTCAACTGCTAAATTCCAATCCTAGACTTGTGAGCTTCTTCTTGATATCTCAAAGCATCAAGAGCAGCTTTCTTGTCATTGTGCTCCCAGCTTTCTTCAAACAACCCCAAGGCCTTGATGTGATCTCCTTCACTCGCGATTTCTTTAGCCTTTTTATACAGTTCTGCAACTTCTTCATCTTTTGCTAAAGAAAGCTCCATAGTAACGATTCTTCAGATTATTGACCTTTCTTGGACTCTTCTGCTTCAGAGAGTAATTTGCCAGATTAGAAGCGCGAAAAAATCAACGAGAATAACCGCAAAATGCTGAAGAAGCTGGCTTTTATCAGGTGAGAGACACGTGGACAACAAAGACCCAATTTTGAGCCCATTG
>OVAF01000807.1:15256-30932 GCA_900406245.1 Odontarrhena argentea
TTGTTTTCTTCTTAGATTCTGCTCTGAGGTACACATTGGCAAGGAGGGTCATGGAATCAGGAGTTGTACAGGTCCTGGGAGTGGTTTAAGAAGTGCTACTCACGTCTGGAAAAGAGGCCGAGCAAGCGATATTGTGTTGTTTCCTAAATGTTTTCACCTCTATGACCGTGCTCTCAAGCCCAGAATTGTACACGATGAGAGGTTTACTGTCCCTAAAATCTCTGCGGTTCTCGAGCTTTGCATACAGGCGGGTGTAGACCTTGAGAAGTTCCCATCAAAGCGGAGATCGAAGCCTGTTTATAGCATCGAAGGACGCATTGTAGATTTCGAGGACATCAATGGTGGGAATGCAGAATCAGCTGTTATTAGTGCTACTACTACGGATATGATTTTACAGGAACATGATTGTTGCAATGTAGAGGAGAAGAGCTTGAATGAGTTGAGTGTCGAGACGATGGAGTCATGGTTTGAAATGGTTTCAGGGGTGAAGAAACTGATGGAGAGATACAAAGTGTGGACTTGTGGTTACTGTCCAGAGATTCAGGTGGGTCCAAAGGGACACAAAGTGAGGATGTGTAAAGCCACAAAGCATCAGATGCGAGATGGAATGCACGCATGGCAAGAAGCTACTATCAATGATGTGGTCGGTCCAAACTATGTGTGGCATGTTCGGGATCCAGATGGTCCGGCTCTAGACAATAGCCTGCAGAGGTTCTATGGGAAGGCTCCTGCAGTTGTAGAGTTGTGTGTGCAGGGTGGTGCACCAATACCTGACCAGTACAGGAGTATGATGAGGCTCGATGTGGTTTACCCTCAACGTGATGAAGTAGATCTAGTTGCTTAACCTTTCAATGTGATTTAGCATAGGTCATTCACACTCTTACTCTGTATTTTATCACTTTATCAGAAACAGTTGATTTGAAAAAAGAATGCTCATAAATACTAGGAAAAATAAGAACACAATTCTGGTTCTGGTACCCCTTAAATAAAAGAGCCTCTTGGTTCTCAAATCCAAAATTCATTTAGTTCTGTACGGATCTGCTCCTTGCGGTTGCGATCTCACTTCGCAGCTTCTCAATCTCTTTAACAGCTGCGATGATGGTCTTCTCCAACTCTTTCAATCGCTCAACTTTTGCTATGTTCCCACTCTTATCTTCCCCAAACTTTTCCCTGTTCCAATAAACCAAATGGTTAATACATCTGATGATGAATCATTGACTGTTACGTGACATCCGAAAAGCCATTTTTACTTTACCGTAATTTCTGGTGCTCCTCCTTTAATCGGTCGAGCTCTTGGCTTGATGCCTCTAAACCCTCTGCCTCGAGGCAAACATTCTTCAACTCCTTTACTGTCGACTTCACCTTTGTAGCAAGCTCTTCGCGCTCTCTCGCCAATCTATGAGCCGCAATGTGAGCAGACTGCAGGTCGCTCCTTATAGTCTCACTGTTCTTGATAACAACCTCCATTTTCGCTATTTTCTCAAGCAACGCCCGAATCTGAATCTCGCTGTCTGTTTCTATCTTTCTAATGTGAGCTCTTAGCCTCTGGACTTCGTGGTCAGCAAAGGTTAAATCTTCCTCGAGAGCTTTATAGCTTGCAGCTACTCTCTGGTTTTCACCTGTGAGGCGGTCTATCTCAGCAGCTCGAGCTGCAATCTTGCTTTCTAGAACATCAGATTGGGAAACCCGGTGGTCTCGATGATGATGGTGATCAGATGCCGAAGAGGTGGTGTGGTGATGCCTGAATGATGATGATCCACTAGTTGACATGCCTTGGTTCACTCGGCTATGATGCATTGAACCTAGCCTCTCCCTCGAAGAGGACTTTCTGAAGTAGAAAACTGTTCTTTCAGAAACATTTGAGAAGAAAAAAATCAACAATATTGGCATAGAAGACAGCTTATAAAACACTAAAATCTGGACACTCTGTGCAATGGAATCAGCACAAACCAATGACGAATCCCTAGAAGAAACCCAGAAACTGAATTTAAGAAACTAGTGCCATAAGCTAACAAAACGAGCAAACTCATAGCAAAGGAGACAAAATTCAATTTACATAGAGGAAGACGAAAATTAATCTATCATCCATGGGACAGACCTGGGATGATGATCTTCGGTTAGATCAGCTGAAATCGAAAACCGGAAGAGACCAGTGTCGCAGGATTAGGGCTTTATCCTCAAAAAGCCGATCTATATCAATCATCGGTTTCACTATGTCAAATTAACAACTTTGGTCGGAAAGTTGCGAACTTCACAAATCTCCGAATTTTGTTTTCTTAATTCAAACATCAAAATAATTGCGTGATCATATAATTTCATCAAGGCCCTTTCTGACAAAAATTAATTCATTAAGGCCCAGTATAATGTTGGCCCAATTATATATTCTTCCTTCTATCGCTTTCAAAGTCTTATTTTTCCCGAGTTTCATGAACAAACTCCAAGAGAATCTTTCTTCTTCAATTCTCAGATTCGCTTTGAACTCATCCGACGACGAGCTGATCAGAAGATTCCTGTCGAAATCAAATTGCCCTACTTCAAAACTAGGGTAAGTCGATTTCGTTCTTGCTCTTGTTGGGATTTAGCATTCATCTTCATAATCTCCTATTGAATTTTCTCGATTTCTGGGTGGTTTCTTCTCAGCTCACACTATCGAAGTTGTTTATTCTTCTTTCTCAAACCCACATTTGTTTTTGTGATTTCCTCATAAATTTTTCAATTTTAATCGTTTTAAGCTTTTCAAGTTCGTACCTTTCACATGATTGTCTCTTGGGGACAAGCTTACACTTGTACTGAAATACAGTAAAAAATGGCTGAAGCAATGGAGACGGAGATGGAGTTTTCTGATGGTGAACAAACTATAGCTAATGCACGTGCTGCTATTGCCCAGTATGCTGCTCCTCCTCCTGTGTATAACAGACCTGGTCTTGCGTCAGTTTATGGAAACTCAGCCATTGGAGGACTGGAGAAAGTTATTGAGAGGAGACAGGATCACGAACAGATGCCACCTGGTTATATCTTTATGTGTAATGGGAGAACAAAAGCTGATTGCTTTCGTTACCGTGTTTTCGGGATTCCTCTAGGGAGAAGAGACATTGTTGAGAGTATAAAGCCTGGGATGAAGCTTTTTCTTTATGATTTTGAGAAGAGACTTCTTTATGGTGTTTATGAAGCTACTATTGGTGGGAGGTTGAATATAGAACCTGAAGCTTTTGACAGGCAATATCCAGCTCAGGTAAAAATCTGTGATTATTCATGATTTTGTTTAAGTGGCACAACTGAATGCGCCCAAGATTTGATCTTTTTGCTCTTTCCTGTTCTCGATCTTGGCAGGTTGGGTTTAAAATTGTCAAGAACTGTTATCCCTTGCCAGAAAACACTTTCAAGTCTGTTATCTTTGAAAATTACCATGGCTCTAAGTTTAAGCAAGAACTTGCTCCTCACCAAGTAATTCACTTCCTTGCTACTTACATCACATTTTTTTTATATTGCGGGGCTTACATGTTTGCTTTCCTGGTTTTCTGTGTGATTATTAATTTTCCGAACAAATGTTCATGGATTGCAGGTTATGTCTCTGCTATCATTATTTCGTCCATTTGTTGCTCCAGAACTCGATTCATTGGCGCATAGATTGGCTTCCAGACCCTCAGCACCCAGGGAGCTATCTTTTGAGGAAAGGTTCATAGCTGCTACACAACTTAGAAATGCTTCGTCAGTTTTAGATCCTCTATCTGCTCGTCATGCAGAACCACGACTTGGCTCTCTTATGGCCCGTCAGTCTGTTCCCCGCACACCTCTGCTCCAACATAGTTACTCCAGAGCAGACGATCACACAACCCCAGAGCAACGGTTGCTCGGAGAGCCTTCGCGCTCATCTATACAAGACCCTCAACTCAAATACCTAGCCATATTATCTAATATTCGAAGGTAACTATGGGTATTTAGTTGATATCTAATTTGATTTATCATCCTATATGTATTGATCATTCACCATGAAGCGTATTTCCTAAGCTCACTAAAGACCTGATACGTGTAGTCATAGGAGGTTTTAAAACAATAGCTGCAGATGTTTGCGTTATTACTATATTCTGGGCTTGCAGTTACAATTATGATAACGTGTTAATGATAGGGTTTGTTTTTTTTCACTCTGACAGATATGGAACTGCCCCAGAGCACTCGGCCTCAGAAAATGAATATCATCCGGCAACGCCAACAGAGAAGGACCATTTTGCTTCATTTTATTCTGACAATAAGTATTACCCTTCAGCGATATCTGCGAATGGGCATTCTTCTGTATCTGCAGCTAATGATAGTGTGTACAGAAGTGAGTTATATGCTTCAGCATCACAAAAGGAAGGGGAAGCTAGTCAAAAGCACGAGATACCTGCTGGGACCTATCACCCAGAAGCATCTGCAGCTCAAAATAATTCAGTGTCCATGCCATCAGATACGCATGCAGTTAGTGTTGCTCAGTCTAATACTACTGAGTTAGCTGGCTATCATGCACATGGTGAAGTCGCGCAACAAGCTGCTGGAGCAACCGGTTACACACACCTACCTCAAAGTGTAGCAGGTAATCACACCACTAAATCACAGCCTGGGAGTGTGGAAGAAAGTACACAATCAAATGCTGGAGCGGTAATTTACCCCCAACAGCAATATAATGCAGCTATGGGGCATACCACTCAACTCTATGGTGGTGGAAATACCCATATTCAACAACCCCAGGAGATTGGGTACGCTCAGCAATCCTATGCTTCGGCAACTGGGTACGCTCAGCAACCCCATGCTTCGTCAACTGGGTACGCGCAGCAACCCCATGCTTCAGCAACTGGGTACACTCAGCAACCCCATGCTTCAGCAACTGGGTACACTCAGCATCCCCATGCTTTGGCAACTGGGTACACTCAGGAATCCCACGCTTCGACAACTGGGTACGCCCTGCAACAACCCCAAGCTGCAGCAACTGGGTACGCCCTGCACCAATCCCAAGCTGCAGCAACTGCTTACGCCCTGCAACAACCCCAAGCCGCAGCAACTGGGTACGCCCTGCAACAACCCCAAGCCGCAGCAACTGCGTACGCACTGCATCAACCCCAAGCTGCAGCAACTGCGTATGGTCTGCAACCACATGCTCAAGCTGTTGGATACGCAACGCAACCACATGCTCAAGTTGTTGGATATACGCCGCAATACCATCCTCAAGCTCCTGGATACACTCAGCCAGCTGTAGTGCAAGGCTCTATACCAGGGGCCATGGGGACAACTGATTGGCTTGCTGCAAGCCAGGCATATGCTGCGTCGAACCAGTCTTATTACCCTCACACAGCAGATGCAACCACAACCTATTATCAAACATCTTAAAACTATTAAAGCAAAGTTTTGCCAATCTGGCATGCGAAAGAGGACTCTGTTAACTTTTGTGTACGTGGTGAATTTTGAAACTCAGTTGATAAGCAGCTCTCTGTTCAGGTCATAAACATTTAGCTAAAACCTTTGCATTTGCATTGCAGGATCTGGGAAACTTTTGTATGGTGGGAAGACTCGAACAGGTGCACTCACTGGAAAAGAGGAATAAAGACATAAAAGGTAAGAGTCTCCAGCTCGTTTGCTGTAAGCTAAAGACTTTGTTAAGTATCCATTATCTTAATAACTGTGCATGAAACCATCAAAACATTTTCAAGTTCCCGTTTCAGAAGTGCACTTTGAAATGCATTTCTGATTGGGATATAAAATTAATATAAAACAGATTATAATACTTTTATCCTTCAGTTTGATTATATTCATTTCTGATTTGCGCATGAGGAAGTTCCTGAAACCATCAAAACTTCTTCAAGTCCCATTTCAGGAGTCCAATTCTAATAGGGATAACAAATTTGTTACAACAGATTATAACTGTTTTATCACTGAGTTCTCGTAAAACATTTCTTTTAGTGTGTTCCATCATGTTTAATAATTCTCAAAGACTTTGCTTTGGTTTTAAGATTTCTCTGGTGGGTCCTAAGTTCCAACTTTCCAACTGTGCATGTTTGAGCAATTACATAGTAGTAAATTAAAATGGTCTTTGTTTGCTGTTTGTCCCCTTTAAAGAAGCTTTTTTTTCCTTAGTATTCTTTCTCCAAAGATTTAAAATTACACTTCTGTCTCTTTCTTTCCCTCTATGGTATTTTACACCTTAGTAGCTATGGAAACTTACTTAGGTTCTGGTCCTGCTTTCTCGGGTTTTGTCAATGGTCCTGTCTATTTTCAGCTTTGTGGATGGCACAGGCACAGATCATAATATCATAATAATAATCCTGACAAAACAAGAAAACTTAAACTGGTTGAATTGTCTCGAAATAACCTTGAGGTCATTTGGTTTGGAAAATCCAAATATTCCAGATAAACAAAATGAAAGTTCACTGAATGTCTTATATACAATCTTAACCACTTATGGAATTTGTTGTGCTATATGTTTCCATCTATATATATATATATATTAATATNCAGAGCTAGTTGAGAAGGAACCCTACTTTATTATATAAGATATATATTACGAATATATAAAGCTCTGTGATATTTTTCCACAAAATTTCTGAGTTGTGTAAACCAAACGACTTGTATTATTAAATGAATAAATTATGATAGTCTACATGGTAATAATTATCCAAGTTTGTAAATATTATCACGTGAAAGTTCTCCATACTTCCTAATTCCCTACCCTCACTTTAAAGGCAAAATATTTGTTGTCCCTTTTGCCCGAAGAGTTACGGCAATAGCAACAACTTGACTGAAAGTTTTATTAATTTCTCTGTAATTAAAAAATAAAAATAAAAAAATTGTAATTCCACAAGAACTGGCAAAGAAATTATAGAATCACTGTAAATAAAATTATTGACAGAGTTATTTATTAAATTAAATTGGTAACTGGAATTCTTATATTTATCTAAAATATTAAAATTGACCGAGACGAGTTAATAAAAAGCATGAAAGAAGAGAGAGTTTCTGAGAAAATAGCACAACGTTTCTTGGATATTTCCTGTAAATATCCTTTTGTCAAGTCAATATTAATTTAAGTAAAAGGTCGAATATAATTAAACGAAAACAAGACACTATATAAAGAGAGGCGAGTCTGTCATTAAAATAGAAAAAAACTGAGTTGGACAAAGTGGGTCCCATTTACATCCTCCTTCCTCTCTTCCCTGAAAATTTCTCAGAGAGAAGAAACGGTTCTGTGTTTGTTCGACTTTTCAGGTGCTTTTGATCGGAATTTTGTAGACGATTACACATGGGAAATTGTTGCTCCGATGTTTCCACCGGTGCAGTAGCCGGAGTAGGTGGTTCTGCTTCCTCCGCCGCTCTCACCACTGCCAACGATGCCGTCGATTACTATCTCAAATCTCGAGGTTACAACGGACTCTTCTCTGACGTCGAGGTTCCATTTCTTTCATCACCTTTGTTTCTCTTCATCATTTGAATTTGCGGAGAGAGTGGGTATCTGAGGATGTTGTGGTTTGTGATTTTGCAGCTATCGTTTTCTGCTTCCAATTTGCGAGACCGGGACGTCCTCTCCAAGGTTAGTTGCCATCAAAATTTGTCTTCTCTAATTCGAAAACAAGACGTGTGTTCTATGACATTGACTCCAACNAGTAAAAAAATTTGTCTTCTCTAATTCGAAAACAAGACGTGTGTTCTATGACATTGACTCCAACAAGTGTTCATAGCCAAGGAAATGGAGTTTACATGTATCTATCCGTTTCAAGACCCTGAGCTATAAGATTTCTCAGAATCTATATGGGAATTGTATAGTCTGTTGTGGGGAACTATCTTTCTTGAAACCTTTGTACAACTGGAGAACTGAGATTACCTAAATACGTCTGGACAAAATTATCGAGAACCAGCTTATCTATACAGTTTTTTTACTCAGTAAGTGATGGAATTATTTTTTTCTTCCGCAGAGTGACCCTATGGTCGTTGTTTATAAAAAGGAAAAAGATGGAACACTGTCGGAAGTGTTCCGTAGTGAAGTTATTTTGAACTCCTTAGCTCCAAAATGGATTAAGAAATTTACACTCGCTTATCATTTCGAGACTGTCCAGACATTTCTGTAAGTCTAATATGTTCTCTGTCTCTGAGAAAGGAAACTAAACTTCTTACCTTTACTTGAAAGTATATGACTTATTCTGTTGGTTGACACACGCAGGTTTCGCGTTTATGATGTTGACACCCAGTATCAGAATTCAAAAGAGGAGGTTAGTGCAGATTTCGCTGCATGCATTTTCGTTTTGATCCACTACCTATTTTCGTAAAAGATATAATGTATAGAGTACTGACACTTTTGACATTTACTTTTCAGATGCTCAAGCTTGACGAACAGCAGTTTCTCGGTGAGGCAACATGTGTATTGTCTCAGGTATGAGCTTCTTAAGTGCTTTCCGTTCTTATATTAGGGACAAGAGATTGGCATTGCAACTTATGTGGACTTGTATTCTGGTTCGCCGGAGGCACAGAAGAAATTTGTTTTATTGCCTAGTTTTAAGGGAGCCAGAAAAGAGTTGTGTATCCAATTACTAGAACTTTAAATGACTTTATAACATTTCAACCATGTAGATAGTCACAAAATCAGATAAGACGGTCATATTGGAACTCAAGCGTAAAGAAGGCTTTGCTGCACCAACTCAGTCTCACAATGGGAAACTTATTATCCATGCTGAGGAGTCCCTTGCTTCTAAGACTACAACAGAGATAGTTTTTAGATGCTTGAGTTTGGAATCTAAGGATCTTTTCTCAAAAAGTGTAAGCTTGCGCAGTTTTCTATTTACCATTTTATAATATATTTGCGCATAAATGTAACTCGTTTTTTCTGTGGCTCATCCTTAGGACCCCTTCTTGGTGATATCAAAGATCGTAGAGCATGGAACTCCAATCCCTGTGTCAAAAACTGAAGTTCTGAAAAATGATCTTAACCCTATTTGGAAACCACTCTTTCTAAGTGTTCAACAAGTGGGAAGTAAGGTACATGAGATTTTTTATTCCTAAGTATCCACAACTATGTAATGAATGAATACAGAACCTGTTTCTCTGTTCAGGATGCCTGTTGATTCACATAAAAATCTCTTAAATTTTTTCTCTAATCTTGCAGGATAGCCCACTGATAATAGAATGCTCAGACTTCAATTCCAATGGCAAACACAGTCTGATCGGGTAACCAACGTTTTAATGCTCAGTCTAATATTATTTTTGGAGTGAATGATATAAGCTGTTAGCTGACATAATTACATGTTTATTTTGGGTTGTTAGAAAAGTGCAAAAATCACTTTCAGACTTGGAAAAACTTCATTCGACTCGCCAAGGAATCAATCTTTCTTTGCCAACTGGTGCTGGACAAGACAAGGTATAGACCAATACTAACAGTTGACTTGTTACATGTACGCCATCTAATGCCGTTCATCGATATTAGGTGTTAAAGAGCCAGCTATTTGTGGAAAAGTTCACCGAGACTGTTCAGCACACATTCTTAGAATATTTGGCATCTGGGTTTGAATTAAACTTCATGGTAGCAATCGATTTCACAGGTATGTGTTGCACCACTGCAAAAAATCGGAAAAACTTTGGATTGAATATGTAATGTTGTTGTTACCTAAACATGCAAAAAGATATAACAGCAAAAACACTGAGTGCCTTCCTGTATACTAATCTAAACTTTTGTATCATCCTTCAGCTTCAAATGGAAATCCCCGCCTCCCTGATTCTTTGCACTACATTGATCCTTCAGGACGACTAAATGCCTACCAGAGTGTAAGGACACACTCAGTTTTTTTCCATATAATTAGCAAAGACTATGACTAAAATCATCATAATCTCTTCTTTATACTCAGGCAATAAAGGAAGTTGGAGAAGTATTGCAGTTTTATGACTCAGACAAACGTTTTCCTGCTTGGGGATTTGGAGCTCGTCCAATCGACGGTCCAGTTTCACATTGCTTTAACCTCAACGGAAGTAGTTCATACTGTGAGGTAAACAAATTCGCATTGTGTATCTCCAAAACTAAAACTTTGATGTTTTTGGATTTACATAAATTGTTTATTCTCTATATCAGGTGGATGGGATTCAAGGTATCATGACCTCATACACCAGTGCGCTCTTCAACGTTTCTCTTGCGGGGCCTACTCTTTTTGGTCCAGTGATTAACCAGGCTGCGATGATCGCCAGCCAGTCTTTAGCTCAAGGTTCACGGAGATATTACGTCTTATTAATCATCACAGTGAGTACATATAAAAGAAATCCAACATCACATAACACAACAAATTAAACATAGTTTATGACGGAAAAACTTGTTCCAGGATGGTGTTATAACAGATCTTCAAGAAACAAAAGACGCATTAGTCAGTGCATCAGATTTGCCGCTATCGATACTCATTGTAGGAGTTGGAGGTGCCGATTTTAAAGAGATGGAGGTAAAAAACTCTATAGTCTATCATAAGGACAACATTTTAAGATTCTCAAACTCTATCAGCTTTGTCTAAACTGTGCTTTCGTTTTGGTGGGGCTCTTTAGATACTAGACGCAGATAAAGGAGAAAGGTTGGAGAGCTCAAGCGGGAGAGTGGCTTCACGGGATATCGTTCAGTTTGTGGCACTACGAGACGTACAATGTGAGTTTTTATCCACCATACTAGCATGAGAACACCCTGAAGGTGTCTATGGTTTGACCGTTTTAAATGACGTGTATTTGCAGATGGAGAAGTCTCTGTGGTGCAAGCACTTCTTGCAGAATTGCCTTCACAGTTTTTGACGTATATGAGAATCCGTAATATGAAGCCAACTCCTCCATGAGTTCAATTGGCCAAAGCAAGTGTACATATTATACTGCAAGGGCTTCTCTACTACAATGGGGATAATGATGCCGTTTTCGACCATTATATTGGCGTATTCTGTTTTCACTTTTTGTTTTTACAGTTGTAAAAGTCTCAGAAAGAAGAGACTGATATATACGCATTGGATTTGTGTTGTCTTGAAAATTTCATTTCCTTGTTCGATAATCGAACTTCATAGTAAATTCCGAGTGTGCATCTTTCTTTCTTTATGAACTAAACATATAATATATTCTTGTCCTGAGTCTGAGAGAAACTACAAAATTACTTAGTCATTCAAAAAAAACAACAACAACACGTAAACATTACATTACACATTCCAAATCAACCTTAATTCATTAAATTTATGAAAAATGATAACATGTACATATAAATTTACGTTTGCACATGTATTATCAACTAATAATTTGACATATGAAACAAAAGTATAGTCCAAAAGGTCACAAAAAATTGCGGCCAACTTGGTGAATGAAGGAGGTGTCACATGGTGATCTAAGACATATAGCAGAAATTTTGTTGAGAATGGACATAAATAAACCGCTTGTTAGGGAAATGGTAGTTGAACCTAACACCTACACTGTGTACATTGTTAGTCAAAGTGGCTATAGATTACATTTACAAGTCTTACATTATATATATCCACTTGACACATTGTACAGAAGTTCTTTTACCTGTCAACTTAGTTAGCTATATATTGACTTTTGAAGGTCAAGACTTATTCTCAATATTAATCTTTTTATATAGAATTAAGTCACGATAAAATAAAGATATGTAAAAAGCCATTCCATTCTTGAGCAGAAACGTGTACACAAACAATATCTACAAAGATTACATTATTAATGTAGTCAGCTTTCATCATACGACAAATGTACTCTACATTTTGTGTTTATTTCTGCATCGGGGTTACAAAATTACGATTTCTTGTCGAGATTTTCTTGATTTCTTTTACTTGTGATTATACTAAGTACAATTATTAAACATTTTTTTTATCATAGAGGTTCTGATTGGTAACCTCGTTTGGATTTAGCGGTTAGTGTATTTTCGGCGGTTGCAAACGAAGTTCGTTTGAAAACTTCGTTTGGAAATGTCGTTTGGAGATAGCGGTTCGTTTGGAGATAACGGTTGAATATTTATGTGCGATTGGTAACATGATAGCGGTTGAATAGTGATCTTGTGTANTACAAAGATTACATTATTAATGTAGTCAGCTTTCATCATACGACAAATGTACTCTACAGTTTGTGTTTATTTCTGCATCGGGGTTACAAAATTAAGATTTCTTGTCGAGATTTTCTTGATTTCTTTTACTTGTGATTATACTAAGTACAATTATTAAACATTTTTTATCATCCGATTGGTAACCTGTTTGGACTTAGCGGTTAGTGTATTTTCGGCGGTTGCAAACGAACTTCGTTTGAAAACTTCGTTTGGAGATGTCGTTTGGAGATAGCGGTTCGTTTGGAGATAACGGTTGAATATATATGTGCGATTGGTAACATGATAGCTGTTGAATAGTGATCTTGTGTGATTTTGAAGAGATATGTATTATTTTAAGTAAAATAATGGTGATTAAAAATAAAAATATAATAAAATAAATATAAATAAATATATAATAAAATAAAAATACATTATAATTTAAAATAAATAATTATTTGGATAAACTCATAAACAAAATTATTTTTTGAAATAAGATTTATTACAAATATAAAATTAATAGAATAATTTTAAATTCTTAATAACAAGGCGATGAACGAATTTTTGGGCTTTGTTGTCTTACATGAATTCCATTTCANTTTTTTGAAATAAGATTTATTACAAATATAAAATTAATAGAATAATTTTAAATTCTTATTAACAAGGCGATGAACGAATTTTTGGGCTTTGTTGTCTTACATGAATTCCATTTCGGACCCATTCAAAAATAGAATATATGACGTGCCTAAATCCGGATATTTTTGATCTCAGAACTTGGATATTTGGATATGGTCAAAATTCATTATTTTATTATATAATGTACCCTTACAATAAAAAATATATATCTTATGATATCATTACATAGAACTTTTTATGTGAATTTTATAGATTATGATAGTTATTCATATTTTCTATTTATTCATTATTTTTATTTTGTAATGCAATGTAATTTTTTTAGTTTATGTGTGTATTTTTTTGTGATATTACCATTTATTTACCATTAATATGAGAATGGAAACAAGTTTTTTTGTCTTCAATAATANTATTCATTATTTTTATTTTGTAATGCAATGTAATTTTTTTAGTTTATGTGTGTATTTTTTTTGTGATATTACCATTTANTAGTTTATGTGTGTATTTTTTTGTGATATTACCATTTATTTACCATTAATATGAGAATGGAAACAAGTTTTTTTGTCTTCAATAATAAAAATATTATTCATCAACAATAAGTTAATACAAATAATGTTATAAAACAAAAATCAGTTTAGATAAGTCAAAATACGCCAATATATCAATGCTTGTAAATATTTTCCATTTAATATTATTTATTATTTTTATTTAATAATATTATATAATTATTTTATTAGTTTATGTGTCTAATTTTTTTATAATATTAATATTTTTTACCGATAACAAGAAAAGAGAAATTATTTTTTCATCTTTTAATTATAATGAAAAATACTATTCACCTAAGTATAATTGAAATAAATAGTATTATAAAATAAATTTAAGTTGAAATCAGTTAAATACGCAAATAAATTGTACCTATTTATGATTTTTATTTGTAATTATAATTTTTTATTTGTTTTTATTCTCAACCGCTAAGTCCAAACGAAGTTCGTTTGCCAAACGACCTAAAATTGCTTCATTTGGAAACGACGCTTTACGAAGTGTTGATTGATAACCCAAACGAAGTTTGTTTCCGAACGAACCTCGTTTGAGGTTACCAATCACACCCAGAGAGTCTTTGGAATCATATATCTCCCTACTTAGGTAGTCAAATATAAATGATTTCTAAAATTAGAAAGCATGATTAAAAGATTTTAATCANACCCAAACGAAGTTTGTTTCCGAACGAACCTCGTTTGAGGTTACCAATCACACCCAGAGAGTCTTTGGAATCATATATCTCCCTACTTAGGTAGTCAAATATAAATGATTTCTAAAATTAGAAAGCATTTTTTAGGAATCATATATAGAAGGCAAATGTAGACCGTCTCACGATCATTCTGCTTACTTCATTTTAATTTTACGTGTGTACACACGTTTCTTCGATTTGGAGGTTTATAAAACGTCTTCTGTGTTCCAAACTTTTTTAGTCAAACCGTAATAAAATAATAAATTCACTTCACACGTACGCAAACTCACGTTTGCCTTTTTCATCACACCGATCCACAAAAGTAAACTTTTTACATATTTTGTATTACTATTTTTGTTGTTGGCTTCATTTGATGAGAATGCCGATTTTTTGAAACTGTCGGTTTACATTACATTCATAGAAATTGTAACGAACACGAGTGTTCTTTCTATATTTTAAATTAATATTCAAACAATGCTTTGATTTTTTTCTTTACCAGATACCACAGAAATGTGTTAAATTCGCAGAAAAAACAAATAAAATAATTAAATAAGACGTTGAGTAGTCGTGGACATGCATGCATTTGCCCCTCTTCTTTATTTTACTTTTATTGAATGTTTTGTTTTTCCACCTTGTGAAGTATCTTCTTTTTTACTAGTCTTTATAAAAAGATATATATCTCTGAAAATTATATACACATTATATATGACATATGATGTACTTTCCTCATTAAGTATAGTTTTTAACAAACATTCTCATGTGTTTTCATTTAAAAAAAATGGATCCGTACTGATTGTACTATAACATAGTTAGTAACATATTGCGATATTACTTCCAAAATAAAACAATAAAACACACATGTAAAGACAAAAAGAATATATATATATGGACCCAAAAAAAAAAAAAAAAAAAAAAAAAAAAAAAAAAANAAAAAAAGACCCAAAAAAAAAAAAAAAAAAAAAAAAAAAAAAAACGTATAATCTCGAAGGTCATATGTTCACACGAAGAAGACTTGTCTATATAAACGTTCGAAAATCGCAAACCCCAAAAAAGACTTTACTCTATTTATCTCTTTCTTCATTTAATTCAACCTAATTTTTTCTCTCCTCATCGTTTTCTTGTTCTTGATGTCCCAAGATTCCATACATAAATTAAAAAAAAAACTGATGTACCCTAAACCTAATCTGTTCTCATGACCATGTTCTTGAATTTGATATTTTTGCAAAAATAGAGAAAGTTTAGCAAAAATGGATCCTCGAATGTATGGGAATAGGCCCTTTGGAGGAGAAGAATCTGAGGAAAAGGGAGAGGCCGAGGAAGATGAGAACTTATTCCCGGTCTTCTCGGCCCGATCTCAACATGACATGCGTGTTATGGTCTCGGCTTTGACTCAAGTCATGGGAAACAACCAAAGCAACTCTCCTTCTGTGTATAATCCACAAGACCCTAATCAACAAGTTGCTCCTACTCAACAGGATCAAGGTATTACATATGCTCGTGTCTATGTTATAAATCATAAACATATGGTAACTTATTTGGAATTTCTTGAACAAATTAATTTCATATCAGATGTAACTAAATCTTAACTTAAATAGACTGTTTTGGTTGTCACTTTAACTAGGTCTTTTTAGAAAAAGATACACTAATTAATTAAGTACATATATAGAATGTTTTTTATATGCTATGCATGTATATTAATTTGGAGTAGAACATATATACCACATATTTAATTGATTTCAATTTGTGTGAATGATACTAATGAAGGGAATGTG
>OVAF01000808.1:12677-30894 GCA_900406245.1 Odontarrhena argentea
ACATCAGAATTTACGTGAAAATTTGTACAAAAATAGTATGGATGGATAAAGATAGGTTATACAAGAATTCATTATAAATGAAAAGAAGAAAATCTAAGAATAATCGTATCCCTAAACCTCAAAGTTCTAATTATTATTCAATTACTGCATAATAACTTGGAGTATTAAATGAATATATTGAGTAAAGAATTAAGTCATTTAACTATAATGTCTATATCTAAACACATGCATATATACACACATATTTGACGTCATATAGAAAACAATTAGGCAGAACTCATCTAGTATATATATCATATCACTCATTACAACTTTTGGGCTCTATATAGAGGTTTTGTTGCATGAGCTTAGGAATCCAAACTTGTAAACATTAGTATACACGAACTAAGATAAAATTACACTCCAAAAATGTCTCTTTCGTTTACAATTCTTCTTCTACTGATATTCTCAACACCATCCCATTTCATTTCTCTCGCACACTCCAAAATCTCTCAACTTGGGATTTCCCCGAAAATCCTAAATAATGCATTTGAAGCACCTGCGCAAAATGTAGATGAACCTGATCTCAAAATGTTATACTTCGATCAGAATCTTGACCACTTCACATTCACACCGAAAAGCTACATGACATTCCAACAAAGATATGCCATCAGTTCCAAATACTGGGGTGGAGCTAAAGCCAACGCGCCAATATTAGCGTTTCTTGGAGAGGAATCCTCGTTAGACTCGGATTTGTCTGCCATAGGTTTTCTCCGTGACAATGGTCCTCGTTTAAAAGCGCTCCTCGTCTACATAGAGGTGTGTTTGTTTGAACCTATGTGCGCATAATTCTTTCATTTTTGTGTCAATATTATTATGCATATGTTTGTATTTGGGGTGGTAACATAAAGACGCTAGCTCAAATCACTAGAATATATATATATATATATATATATATATATATATCTTGTTTGTTTGTATGTAAATATGCATATAATATAATTAAAATGCAGCATAGGTATTATGGGAAGTCTATGCCATTTGGATCCCCACAAGAAGCATTGAAGAACGCGAGTACCTTGGGGTATTTGAACGCGGCACAAGCCCTAGCAGACTATGCCGCGATTCTCTTGCATGTCAAAGAAACATACGCAACCAAACACAGCCCTATCATTGTCATAGGAGGATCCTATGGTGGAAGTAAGCCGATGTTCACCATATTACACACCATATGTGAAAAATATTATAACCATAACTTATGTGTTGAGATACTCTTGAACATGTTACTAGCTATATGGAATCTTGTTAGGAGAGGAGTATTCTACCTCATGAATTCCCTTACTCTCAGTCATATATAAGACATAAAGAACAATTTTAAAAGAATTATATGTAATTTTCTTTGTTTTTTTTTTGTTTTGGTCATGGTACACAAAAGTGTTAGCGGCATGGTTCAGGCTAAAATACCCGCACATAGCACTTGGGGCACTAGCATCTTCAGCTCCTCTTCTCTACTTTGTAGATACTCGTCCTAAATTTGGTTATTATTATATCGTAACCAAAGTTTTCAAGGTAATAATAATTATTCATATTCTTAGATCATTATTAATTAACATATAGACATTTTTTTTTAAATCACAATTTATCCATTTCAAGTATTCCGTTCTTCACTATTTTTTGTTGTTGTTACATGGTTAATAAATCTTAAGTCTTAACTAATATTTAGTCACATTTTTCTTTCTATTTTCCTCACATATATTGCATAAGAGGACGAGTTGGAGATGTTATAATGCGATTCGTAAATCTTGGAAAGAGATTGATAGAGTTGCTGCCAAACCCAATGGTCTCTTGATCCTCAGCCAAAAATTCAAAACTTGCGCGTAAGTATGGAATACCCTTTTTTCAATTAAACCAAGCTTTATTTCTAATTTCTTCCTTAATATAATTTGTCAGTCCATTAAAAGGAAGCGTCGATATCAAAGACTTCTTGGATTCGATATACGCGGAAGCTGTTCAATACAATCGAGGTCCAAGTTATTGGGTGGCCAGCGTGTGCAATGCTATCAACGCTGATCCACCAAACCGTAAAATTGATTTACTCGATAGGATTTTCGCTGGTGTTGTCGCTTTAACTGGCAACCGATCTTGCTATGACACCAATATGTTTGCACAATCCACAAACAATATCATAGCATGGAGATGGCAGGTATGTAAGTTTCGCATATATATGCATGTATATATCAATCTTCGGCATAACATATACAGAAAACACTATATTTGTTTCTTAATTCTTTCTAATCGATATATGAATTAAATTACATGAAAGAATCTTTTTATGTAGAGCTGCACCGAGATAGTGATGCCAGTGGGATATGACAAACAAGACTCTATGTTTCCAACAGCGCCATTTAATATGACTGCTTTCATTGATGGTTGTGAAGCTTACTATGGTGTCCCTCCTCGGCCACATTGGATCACGACGTACTTTGGCATTCAGGTATATACTATTAAAAGTCATATGTACGTAAGTTTTGTGTCACAAGCCACCCAAACCATCTTTTATGAGCACTTTTTGAATTAATATTTGGAATCTCTTATTGTTACATTTTTTTGGTGTTTGCATATATATTGCAGGATGTCAAGTTAATTCTGCGAAGATTTGCGAGCAACATTATTTTCTCTAATGGATTGTCAGACCCTTACAGCATTGGCGGGTAAATAAACATGATACTTTCTTCATAATTATCTTCTTTACACTATACAATGTTATATGACATTTTTTTTTGTACTCTAGAGTTTTAGAGGATGTTTCAGATAGTGTAGTCGCCATCACAACATATAATGGTAAAATTTCAATTATCTTTATGTATTTATTTATGAACATGTCCTTTTAGAATATGATGAACGCTCAGATAATTTCGGTAAATTATAATATATGAGCAGGCTCACATTGTCAAGACATTAGCTTAAAAAGCAAAGGAGATCCGGAGTGGCTGGTGATGCAACGAGAGAAAGAAATTCAAATAGTTGAATCTTGGATTTCAACGTACCAAAAAGATCTAAGAGACCTTAATTAACATATAAAATATTTATATGTAGTTGAAAAAATTATATGTAATGAATAAAATATGCTATAAAACAATAATTAATTTGTCTTGGTATTGTCATCCCTTCAACCAAATACTTGAAATGTATAATTGTCATTATATAAAAAACAAATCATACATGTTGATATGGTCTAACTAATAATTGAATAATTATTTATTACCTTGAGAATTTTGGTTATAATATAAAAATAACCAAATTTAGGATGAGTATCCTCAAAGTACAGAAGAGGAGCTGAAGATGCTAATGCGCCGAGGTTTATGTGCGGGTACTTTAACCGGAACCATGCGGCTAACACTTTTGTGAATCATGCATGATCAAAACAAAAAACAAAGAAAATAACAAATTAACGATTATCCCAATTAATTACGTTTGATGCTATATATATTCTCTCTTTCCATATAGAGAAAATTACATGTTCAAGATAAGTAAGCCACACACTATAGTTATTGCATTATGCAAATATATATGATATATGTAATGGTGAAATGGGCTTACATCCCCGTACGATCCGCCTATGACGATGATAGGGCTGTGTTTGGTTGCATATGTTTCTTTGACATGCAAGAGAATTGCCGCATAGTCTGCTAGAGCTTGTGCCGCATTTAAATACCCCAACGTAATAGCATTCTTTAACACCTCCTGTGCAGATCCAAATGGCATCGTCTCACCTGCCGTAACACAAGACCTCGACCATCTATATCGATCATTTGCATTAGCATACAAACAAATATAAAAGATCATCTAAACATATATATAACCAATACATTCTAGTGGATTTAGTTAATGATGTCCTTAATTATGCCATCCAAATTTAAACGTGCACGTAATATATATTGACAAACATAAAAGTCACACATTTATTCACTCACACACACTCACATACCTCTATTTAGACAATCATTGCTTTAAGGCGAGAACCGTTGTCAGAAAGAAAGCCAATATCCAACAAACTGGTGATGTCTAACGCCAATATCGGTGTGCGATGTTTGTTATCAATTACGTATCTCTGTTGAAACCTCGTGTCGCCTTTTGGTGTATAGGTACAATGATCGAGCTTTTGTATTGGTATTGTCAAATTAATTTCTGGATTACAAAAATGATCATATCTAAGAAATTTCTTTAAATCTTTAAAGCTTCTTCTTCTTCATTTTTTGTTTGACGGTTAAAATCATCCTTTTTGGTTATATTGTTTCATATATTATCTATTGCTACATTTACTCATTTGTTTTTCTTTTTTCTTACAACATTTTTCTTTTTTCTTACATATATTTTGCTTATTGTTTACTTTTAGTCTGCTTATTTTTTATAAATGTTTACTTATATTTGCTTATTTTTTAATAAATGTTTACTTATATTACTTATACATATTGCATAAAGAAACGCTATAAAATAAAGTATGCCAATTTTTTTTTTCCAATTAATCTACACATTTCAAATAATTTCTTCCTCAAATTATTTGTCAGTCCATTGAACGGAAGCTTGGATGTCAACAATTATATAAAGGTTTTGTTGCATGAGCTTGGGAAGCCAACTTAATGAACAGTATTAAGTATACCACATATAAATACACTACAAAAATGTCTCTTCAAGTTCTCCTTCTGTTGATATTCTCAACATCGTCATCCTATTTCATCTCTTCATACTCCGAAATGGCTCGGCTTGGGATTTCCTAAAAAATACTACTAAAGAATACACTAAAAGCACCAACACAGATTGTAGTTGACTCTGATCTCGAAATGTCCTAGTACTCTAATTAGAATCTAGACCGTTAATTTCAGCTATACACCAAAAAGCTACATGACGTTCGTCATCTAAATGCGTTGATCATCGACATAAAAGTGTGTGTCTACATAAATAGGCAAACTGTTTTTTTTTTTCCCCAACAACATAATGCATGGCAAGACAATGTCTATTTGGATCGGCACAAGAATCACTGAAGAACACTGAGTGCCTTGGGTTATTTGAATGCAGTAGAGACTATACCGTAAATCGTAATAATAATAATAATAATAAATTAATGGTTTGAACAGGTCGAAATAATAATAACTTAAGTGATAAAATAAATTAATAAAACTTATTGCAGCGAACATAAAAAAAAAAAAAAAATCACTATCGGCTATATATATCAATAAGTAAATTCAGATTGCAGCAAATGGGAATAAGAAATTTATAGTCTATAAGTCTCTTTACACTCTTTTGGCGTATGACAAGTAGCTCTACAATATCTAATGCATGCATCGCTTCGAACTCCTTCTGGCCTTATCACTTCCATCCTGCATCCAGTCACAAATTATGAAACATATATTTCGATTTAAACTATATTGAGTCTCTATCATCCAATTAAACAAATTAAAAATCCACTAATGCATAATTAGTAGGGCTCCAATTTTTTAGTGGAAATTGAACTTAGAGTATCAATATTTCTAAACCATTCACGAGCATTTTTTTTTTGTCAACAAATTAATTGTATTAAATTAATTGTATTAATTTAGATCTACGACCGCATCTGCTACGTTATTTCAAATCGGAGCTCCAACTCTCACCATTCACGAGCCTCTCAACATTAAGTCATTACCTAAAAATGAAATAAAAAGATAGTATATAATAAAGTGTAAGATACGTACGAAGAGGTAGGTGTGTCTTTTGGCATTTCACCATTGTCAAACAAATCTTTTTTGCCATTGTCTTGCAAATTTGATTTTACTGATGTTTGTTATTTGATGGAGAATATGGTTTGTGTGTGTCAAAATATATAGGCTAGATAATACATTTATTAGTCTTATGACTGTTTGCCTTGATTACATTTAATTTTTTCTGACAAAAAAAGAACACAATTAATTTTGTTAATATAGTTTGAATATAGATATAAATATGCATGTATGATGTATCGACCCATATAATAAAAATATATATCAAAATTAATATATGTATAATGCATTTTCGGTTATATGACATGTGTGGTGTGTCTATATATATAAGAAAAATAATAATAGATGATTCATTGCAAGTTGACCAAATAAAAAACAAAGATTTATTGCTATTTTTTTGGTCAAAAGATCTATTGATATTACAATACATTTATTAGTTTTGTTGGTTGGAGTCGAATGGAGATAGTTTTTTTTTTTTTTTTCCTTAACACTAAAATCGTTCATAAAGGAGCAATGGGAGCTGACCAAAAAAAAAAAAAAAAAAGGGGCAATGGGGATGATCCAAGGATGTTCAAATACAAAGACCATGGGCTTCCCAGCAGAGACCCAACAAAAATAAAACAAAGACCCACCCAACTTGGCCCACTCATATATGGAGAGCAAGGGACAAAATCGTAGGAAGACAGAAGCACGAGCTTCCTCAGATAAAAGGTCTTGTAACCGAGACCGGACCAGTAGGGTTAATGTAAGATTGGTATCGATGCTCCTTTGTCGCGCTATCCGCAATTGTTTGTGCCAAAGATGCCACTGTGCTAGGCTATGGAGGTTCTCTCGGATATCTGAGATTTCTGATACGAGGAATCAGATGAGGGTATCTCACTGCTTGTGATGCTTGTTCCGGCGTAATATTTGTTTCGAATTTGTGCCCAGGTCTAACATGTTTAACTTAGCCACAAAAATTATACACCACATTTTAGTTATATATTTTTCTAAAGATGTTACATAGTCTTTAATTTGGATGGATTGTTATAAATAATTGACGTCCATGTAATAACTATATTACGTTCATTGATCGAAACTACCTTGATTTAAAATTCTTAATGTCATGAATTTGGTTGATACAATTCTTATTGTCATGGAAATAAAAGAGTAAAATTTCAAACATATAGTCACTAATTTTGTGATTGACAATTTTTTTGATCACAAACCAAAGTATATTACATCATGAGAGAAACATGAATGATACAAGGGTGTTCGATTAGTGTTGTTTTTTGATCTTTGGTTGTACTTTTGGTACTTTGATTAATAATATTAATCTAGACGATTAAAAAAACACCAAAATATATTAGTAAATAAATTTAAATTTAAATTTGCAGTGAGATATATATAGGCGATAATCTTTTATTTCTGAATTTATCCGGACATTAATATCTAGAATTGCTTTAGCAGATTTGTGATATATACCATCAACAAATCATATTATTATTATTATTCTATGATTATTTTAACACTGTTGGGAAAAACAATCTTGTCTACACTTCCTAAATTGATCGGGGTCATCTAGCTGGCGACATTTATTTATACAATCCCCCAAGCATTTTGGAGGAAGATCTATTAATTTTTCTGACTTTATCACGTTCATCCTGCATTCAGTCTCAAACTATGAATATATAGTATATGTTATAAGGTCATATATACACCTAAATCACAAGGCTATCAACATTAATTCATTAGCTAAAAATGAAATAAAAGAGATATAATAAAGTGAAAGATACGTACGAAGAGGAGGTTAGTGTGTCACTTAGCATGTTTTCCATTCCATTGCAAGCCATTAGATGACATACTACCATTACCAGTGTCACCATTGTCATACAAATCTTTTTCGCCATTCTCTTACAAATCTGATGTTTGTTTGATGGAGAATATGGTTTGTGTGTGTCAGTATATATAGGCTCTATAATACATTTATTAGTTTTATCTTTTTGTCTTTGACTACAATTAATTTTTTTCTGACAAAAAATAACACAATTAATTTTTGTTATTATTGATTGAATACATATATATGCATGTATGACTGGAACCAAATAATAAAAATATATATATAAAAATTAATTTATGCATAATGCATTACTGTTATATGAAATGTGTGGTGTGTCTATATATATAAGAAAATTAATAGATTTATTTCCAGGTGACAAAAAAAAAAAGATTTATCTCTATTTTTTTGTCAAAAGATCTATTGATATTATAATACATTTATTAGCTTACTTTGTTGGTTGGTGTTGAATGGAAATAGTTTTGTCTGAGATACACAGAGAAACAAAGAGAGATATTCCCTCCGTTTTTTTAAGATTGATGTTTTGAGATTTTCACACAAATTAAGAAATATTAAATGTTTATTTTCCTTCATTTATTTTTATTGGTTAATATTACATTTGTAGAAAATCCTACCAATAAAATCAATATCATTTTAACTTTTTGCTTAGAAACTTGTGATTAATTAACTTTATAACAAAAATATATTAATTAAAAAATAGAACATCAATCTTTTAGAAACAAGAAAAAGAAACTAAAACATCAGTCTTTAAAAAACAGAGGGAGTAGAGAAAATTGTTAAATTTATTTCCACTTTAATATATTTCTTTCCCAAGAAAAGGATATTTCACTGAAATTAATATGGTTGACCATGAAGGAGTATATAAACAATACTCCCTCCATCTCAAATTAGATGAGATTTTAAGAGTTTTTTTTTTGTACCAAATTAGATGATGTTTTAGGTTTTCAATGCATAAGTAAATACATTTTTATTGTATATGACTATTAGTATTCTGCAGACTGATCTACTATTGGCTGAAATGTGTTTAAATGGATGATAAATGCGCTTTTTATCTAAAAGAAATAAAAATTTATTGTATTCTTAATCTGTGTGCAAAAACCTTAAGCATCATCTAAAATAAGACAGAGGGAGTATAAGATTGCGAAAAAAGAAAATATAAACGATATAAGATTTTGTTGATTTTAAAAGTTTAGATATTTATTACATAGAGAAGTTTTGAATAAAGATTTGTACATTTGATAAATTTATCAGACCGGTGTACATGCTATGAGCTGTTTTCAGCTTCCACTCACAACATGCTCCAATCTCACAAGTGCCATGTCTTCATTTTGGTGGAACTCTCTGGAAGACAAGCAAAAAATCCACTGGATCAGCTGGGATAAGCTTTGCCTAAGCTTAGAAAATGGAGGACTAGGCTTTAGAGATATTCACCTGTTCAACCAAGCCTTACTTGCTAAGCACTCCTGGAGATTTTTGAATGAACCTGATTCTCTCTTTTCCAGGTTTTTCAAAAGTAGTTACTTTCCAGACAATGATTTTTTAGCAGCCCCAAAAGGCAAGCTTTCATCATTTGGTTGGACTAGTATTCTTTTTGGTAGGGAACTACTGCAAACTGGTCTGGTTAAATAGATTGGCAATGGAGCTTCAACAAAGGTCTGGTTACATGAATGGCTTCCTGATCCACATCACAAAACTCCTTGGAGAAAGAACTCCTTTTTCAACCTCAGCTTACGAGTGTCTGCCTTAATTAACCCCACAACAGGAACTTGGGACCAGAATGCTCTCCATCAACATTTCTTCCCTCCTGATATTCGCCTCATCAACAAAATTCACCCAATCTCTAACTCTCCAGACTACTGGCTTTGGAAGTTCCATCACTCAGGCTCCTACTCGGTTAGTTCAGGGTTTCAGAAAGCACTCAAAGACAAAACTGAACGGGGCTTTCCCTTTGCATTCCATAAACCTTCACTAAATGACCTCAAAAACTCAGTTTGGAACATCCACGCTCCCCCAAAGATACAATTATTTCTTTGGAAAGCTCTCAGCTCAGCCCTCCCGGTCGCACAGAACATTCATCATAGAGGAATGAAAATTGATACCAGATGCCAACAATGTGGCTTTGATGGAGAGGATAACAACCATATGCTCTTCACTTGCCCTGCAGCCAGACTTGTTTGGGCATTATCTGACATACCAAGTCCTGAAGGAGGGTTTGATCTAACCTCAGTCCACTCTAACATTCACTTCTTGATTTCTCTGCTTCAAAGCCATTCCTCACACTCAGATTATATCAGAACTATCCCTTGGTGTCTTTGGACAATCTGGAAGAACCGCAATCTCCTAACCTTTGAAGGCAAAAGGTTCTGCCCATTGGAAATAATTCACAAATTACGTGAAGACGCAGAAGAATGGTTCTTAGCACAACAATCCTATGCTGAGTGGTGAGAATCAAGAAGTAAACCTCAAAGAGCTGACCCTCCCCTTTGGAAACCACCTGCTCCCTCCTGGATCAAATGTCACTTTGGTGTCTCTTGGTCTAAAAAACACAAAACTTGTGGATGTAGTTGGAGAGTAAGAGATGAATTAGGCCAAACACTCCTTCATAGTCGGCATTCCTTCTCCAACATAACCTCTGCAGAACATGCCTTACCTGTCACCCTTAGCTGGACAGTTGAAAGTATGCGCACACACTCTTTTTGTAAAGTAGTGTTCGCTTAAACCTTTCATCAGGTCGCAAATGCTCTAAACAAACCAAAGGCGTGGCCTGCTCTCGCCCCTCTGGTCAACAAAATCAAATCCATCCTTTCCCCCCTTCAAGCTTGGTCTTTTGTCTCATCTAGAGATCTCTCCACCAAAGCAGCTCTCTGCATTGCTTCCTCAGTCACTAATGATTTTAGGATCCATTTCTATGTTGCTTTGGGACTGCCTTCTTGGCTTTCATCCCTCTTTAGGCTCTCCTCTGATGTCTCTTCCCCTATATTTCTCTGTTTTCTTTACTCATCTTGTAATTCTTTCTTTTTAAATTAATTCCAAGTGTTAAAAAAAAAAAAGACCGGTGTATTTATAAGGATTTTAAAAATCTCATGTATATTATTAAAAGTTTAAAAGTTTTGTTTGAATATAGATATAGATATGCATGTATGATGTATCCACCCATACCATAGAAATATATATATCAAAATTAATATATGCATAATGCATTTACTGTTATATGACATATATGTGTGGTGTGTCTATATATATAAGACAAATCAATAGATATATCGCTAGTTGACCAAATAAAAAACAAAGATTTTTTGCTATTTTTTTGGGTCAAAAGATCTATTGATAATTACAATGGGAATTCGGCCACAAAAAGCCCGTACTTTGCCAAACTTGCCAAAAAAAACCTGAACTTTAGAATGACCGAATAAAACCTGAACTTTGCATTGACTTACCAAAATAATCCAAACTTTGCATTGACTTGCCAAAATAGACCTCCGTTAAAATTTTCTGTTAAATAATTAACAGCCGTTAACGACAACCGTTAGTCACAAAACGAAGTCGTTTTGAGCTACATGAATTCAGCAAAAAAAAACCTGAACTTTGCCAGACTTGCCGAAAAAAGCCTGAACTTTGTCAAACTTGCCAAAAAAAATCTGAATTTTTTGAATCGTACTAAGAAATTTGTAGCTCCAAAAACGACATCGTTTTGATCTCTAAAAACCCCAAAAATATGTGTTCACCACATATTGAACCCGGGCCGAGATAGTCAATAAGAGATTCACTTGCCACTTTGCTATGAGACTTTACGATTGTTTTACGAACATAATTCATTACATATACTACTAAAAGATACGAGTCATAATTTTACAGAACCCCCAAAATCGATTATAAATAATCTCAAAACCATACACCATTTGAAACCCATCCAATTGTATAGTCTACAAAACCCCCTAATCGATTTTAAATAATCTCAAAACCATACACCATTTGAAATCCATCACAGTGTATATTTTACAAAACCCCCCAAATCAATTTTAAATAATCTCGAAACCATACACTATTTGAAACCCATCACGTTGTATATTTTACAAAAACTCCAAATCNAATATTGATTTCAAGTAATCTCGAAACCATACACCATTTGAAACCATCACAATATATGTTAAAAACCCAAAATCGATTCTAAATAATCTCAAAATCATACACCATTTGAAACCCATCACAGTGTATATTTTACAAAAACCCAAAATCAATTTTAAATAGTATCGAAACCATACACCATTTGAAACCTATCACAGTGTATAGAAAATTTTTTTGGGTTTTTTGTAAAATTAAGGTTCGTATCTTTTAGTAGTATATATAATGAATTATGTTTATGTTTGTAAAACAAATGTAAAGTCCTATAANTAAGTCCTATAGCACAGTGGCAAGTGACTCTCTTCTTGACTTTCTCGACCCGGGTTCAATATGTGGTGAACACATAATTTTGGGGTTTTTAGAGATCAAAACGATGTCGTTTTTGGAGCTACAAATTAAAGCTTAGTACGATTCAAAATGTTCAGGGTTTTTTTGGCAAGTTTGGCAAAGTTCAGGCTTTTTTCGGCAAGTCTGGCAAAGTTCAGGCTTTTTTTGGCTGACTTTATGTAGCTCAAAACGACGTCGTTTTGTGACTAACGGTTGTCGTTAACGGCCGGTAATTATTTAACAGAAAATTTTAACGGAGGTCTATTTTGGCAAGTCAATGCAAAGTTTGGATTATTTTAGTAAGTCAATGCAAAGTTCAGGTTTTATTCGACCATTCTGAACTTCATGTTTTTTTTGGGAAGTTTGGTAAAGTACATGTTTTTTTTTTCCGAATTCCCTAATTACAATACATTTATTAGTTTTGTTGGTTGGAGTTGAATGGAGATAGTTTTTTTTTTTTTTCTTAACACCAAAATCGTTCATAATCCAAGGAGGTTCAAATACAAAAGACCATGGGCTTCAGAGACCCAACAAAAATAAAACAAAGACCCACCAAACTTGGCCCACTCATAAATTGAGAGCAGCCTAGACAAGATCGTAGAAAAACAGAGCATCGTATCCACCATCTTAGGCAGAAGCACGAGCTTCCTCGGATAAACGGTCTTGTAACCAAGACAGACCAGTAGGGTTAATGTAAGATTGGTATCGATGCTCCTTTGTCGCGCTATCCGCAATTGTTTGTGCCAAAGATGCCACTGTGCTCGCTATGGAGGTTCTCTCGGATATCTGGGATTTCTGATACAGATGAGGGTATCTCACTGCTTGTGATGCTTGTTCCGGCGTAATATTTATTTCGAATTCGTGCCCAGGCATGTTTAGCTTAGCCCCAAAAAATATATACAACACATTTTAGTTATATATTTTTCTAAAAGATGTTATATATTTTAGTTATATACTCTTTAGTTTGGATGGATTGTTATAAATAATTGACGTCCATGTAATAATTATATTACGTTCATTGATCGAAACTACCTTGATTTAAAATTCTTAATGTCATGAATTTGGTTGATACAATTCTTATTGGCATGGAAAGAAGAGTAAAATTCTAAACATATAGCTAATTTTGTGATAGACAATTTTTTAATCACAAACCAAAATATATTACATCATCCTAGTAGTATCTAGATATTCTTATGGTTGAGATTGTGATACCAGGATATTTGATTAGTGTTTTTTTTTTTTTTTTTTCGGTCGCATTTGATACTTTGATTATTTAATAATATTGATCTAGACGATTAAAAAAGAACCAAAATATATTACTAAATAAATTTAAATTGAAATTTTTAGTGAGATATTTATAATCGATAATCTTTTATTTTTGAATTTATTTGGACATCGATATCTAGAATTGCTATAGCAGATTTGTGATATATACCATCAACAAATCAGCATATTATTATTCTATGAATATTTTAACAAAGGGGGTGGATATAACAATTTTGTTTACACTTTATAACTTGTTCATCTCCCTTTAGCTGGCGACAATTTTCTATACAAATCCCCACGCATTCCGGACGAGTAAGTAAACTTCTTTCTGACCTTATCACTTTCATCCTGCATTCAGTGACAAACTATAATTATATACTAGTATATATGTCGACTAAAAAAGAAGAAGATGATAATGAATAAAAGGGACAATATTAAATGTAAGATACGTACGAAGAAGATGTTGATGTGTCACTTGGCATGTTTTCCATTCCATTGCAAGCCATTAGATGACATACTACCATTACCAGTGTCACCATTGTCAAACAAATCTTTTTCGCCATTCCCTTACAAATTTGATTTTGGTATTTAAAATAATACTGATGTTTGTTATTTGATGGAGAATATGGTTTGGGTGTGTCAGTATATATAGGCTCTATAATACATTTATTAGTTTTATCTTTGTCTTGACTACAATTATTTTTTCTGACAAAAAATAACACAATTAATTTTTGTTAATATTGATTGAATATATATATATATATGCATGTATGATTGGAACCAAATAATGAAAATATATATCAAAATTAATATATGGATAATGCATTACTGTTATATGAAGGAAATTAATAGATTTGTTTCCAGGTGACAAAAGAAAAAGCAAAGATTTATCTCTCTTTTTTTATCAAAAGATCTATTGATATTATATTACATTTATTAGTTTTGTTGGTTGGAGTTGAATGGAAATAGTTATGTCTGACCAATCTGGATACACATAGAAGAAACAAAGAGATAGAGAAAATTGTTAAATTTATTTCCACTATAATATATTTCTTTCCTAAGAAAAGGATGTTTTACTGAAATGAATATGGTTGACCATGAAGGAGTATATAAACAATATAAGATTGCAAAAAAAGAAAATATAAACAATATAAGATTTTGTTGATTTTAAAATTTTAGATATTTATTAAATAGAGAAGTTTTGAATAAAGATTTGTACATTTGATAAATTTATCAGACTGGTGTATATATAAGGATTTTAAAAATCTCATGTATATTATCAAAATTTTGAAAGTTTTGTTTAATAATTAAAAATAGAATCATCACACCAATAATGCTATAAATATTCAACTTGTAAATCATAACATCATTAAGATATATAGGATTTCAATAGAGTTGTAAAATCACCACATCAATAACACAATAATTTACAAAGATAATAATAGATTTTGTTATTCAATAATTAGTAAAAAAAAATATGATCGAATAACAATGAATTTTTTAAATTCTGAAAATCTTTTTAAAACTATCATTGGTACTAAATTACGAGAAATTTTATTGTAAATGGAAACAAGTCTCATGAAATCTAATCGAATAAAATGTGATCCTAATCAATATCGATCCGTTGACTAATCTTTCAAAATCAATTAAGTGGATCACAAGCAATGTGTTGTTAGTTGTTACATCTCCTTGTACAATCTCTTTGAATAGGCAGTATTTTGAAGTTGTTCTTCACCCAAGCTTTTTAGCTGATAGAGTTGCCACAAGGTTCTCTTTAGCTTTCCCTAAGACACTTTGGAGATTTTCAGGTTTTCTACTTCCTGCTTGAGCAAAATTGGACTTCCCATCACCTCCGCCACACAATCAGCTATGGGGCCAATGAACTTGTCTGCTTGAACACCTAGAGACATTAGTACTACTCCATGACTGAATGCAACCACTAAACTAACCTTGTCTTTGTCTGGACATTATCCTAGTACCACAGCCGCTAGATCTTTAAGTGTGCTTACCAAATGCTTGTCTGCACTCTTTAACGAGTCAGCATTGGTGACATTCACCGACTCAACAAGCACTCTAAAGGAATTAAACATTTGCCCGCATAAATTTAGTTAATATTCTACACTTAGATCATGTATATATCAAGCACTCTTGAACATAATGTGATCACATCAACCAATTTAGCATGAAACAAAATATTTTGGTGCCTTATAGTCTGTGAAGTTCCGAAAGTAAATGCTCTGTTCGATATGACAGATGCTCTATAGACTGCTGCTTTTGAACGCAAATCTGAGGCTTCTTTTCTAGCACCACGCAGTTCCTCGAGAATATATCGAAAATATTCTGGTAGCTTGTGAATCAAGGTTGCTAGATCCCTTGCTATTGTGTGATTGTGAATAGGTTTTGTGAACTGGCTAGCTGGATGATTATAGGGGTTTGAGGCATGTTAGCATTTTGATTCGATGTATGATGATGGATGTTATATGTTATGTGTGGTAGTTTGTGCACGGTATCTTGGTTCAGGCCATGAGCATTATGTGGGTGAGTGAGCGATGGATCGCATGTTTTGTGAAGCGGTTAGTTCCGAATATGTTGTGATGAAAAGTGGTCGGTTCCGCAGAAAGAGTGATGTAAGCGGTCGATTCAGTATAGATTGAGTGTGGGTGGATGCATAGCATGAATCATGTAGCTAGGTTGTCATTGTTGCATTTTTGGGGTGGTGCTCGGCGTTCGGGTTTGGGTGGTCTCGTGTAGCTCGTTGCTTGTGTGTTGGAGGTCTGGTAAACCTAGTTTTATCTTTGTTGAGTGACTCCCAGGTTGTTCACCCCTATGTTGCCTCTGTTTCCAGGTTTAGATGGATTTTGGTATTTGGTTGAGGTCGTTGATATTGGATTTGAGGTCGTTCGGTTTCTTAACCTCATTCTCTCCAGATTGTATATCGTCGGGCGTTACAACATTGATTTTGGAAGTTAATACTAAACTGTCAAAGTTGACCACATCGATGAAGGATTGTATGTCCCAAGTTTTCTTTAAATCAACATCTCGGTTTTCTTTAAATTACACAATTCGTTATACTGCTCTGTTCTTGGGTTTTCCATAATTTGAGATAATATATAGATGCACTACATATTAAAAAAAAAAAAAAAAAAATGTAAGATGTACAAGAAATATATAATGTTAGCCATTACAAGAAAGATTATAGGAAAATGTATAATGTTTTCTCCATAAAAAAATCAATTTCACAATTGATCGTTAATGTTCAATGAATTTGTTCCCGTCGCCTATACATAAAAAAAAAAAAAAAAAATGTCTTTTACTTTTTGTCTCTTGAGAACAACACTCATACAACAATACACAAAAATGTTAATAGAGTCGCAAGATAAAAAGAAAAGTAAAGAAATGAATTATAAGTTAGATTTTGACTCTCTTGTGTGGGTGTATAATACACCGTGTATTATGACTCCTTTTAGATTTTGTAATCCTTTTTGTTTGTTTAATAATATTATAACTGATATATATGTATATATATATATATATATATAATCTCTTTTGCAACTATTTTGTGATCACACAGAAAATTTAAATTTTAGACTTTATATAATTGATAGTGGTGCATATGCCTCTAACTCAGCAGCTGTACACTTATATGGAATGGAAGGGGTTTCAAAATACTTTTAGAGAAAACACACTTACAAAGCAAATTAATCAAACTTTTTCTCACTATTTTTTTAACAACTTTCTTTTACTAAAAATGTAAATGATTTTCATTGTAATTCACATCACAAAACTTATTTTTATTAACTTGAAAATTAGATTTCATCTCATATGAAGTTATAATTTTTTTACCAACAATTTCTTATCAGATATACTACCATGTGGTCTGAATATCATTGTGGTCTGAATATCATAAATATTATCCTAAAACCGATACAACATTGAGCAAGTTTAAAACTTCTTTTGCTAAAGAGTCTGCTACAAGGTTTAATGTTATATACATCTCAATTTAAAATTATTTCGTGACTTGTAAATTTATTTTTCTGTTTCATTGAAATATTACTTTCACTTTTATTGTTTTTAATACGATAATATCATACTAGAAATGAAACTAAGAACCATTGTGTTAATCTAATGCAAAATTATGTTTTGCAAGTTGACAAGGAAATTTAATTTTTTAAAACCAAATATATATATATATATATATATATATATTGATATGCTAATAATTAATTTAATAATATCGTAATCTAATAAGTTTGTTCACAATGATGTCTAATAGCATGCATGTTTAGCAGTAAAATACAAAGAAAAAAAGCTACTCAACTAACTAAAGTCTGCTACAAGCAATATACAAGATTAGTATAGAGTGGTTATTCCTTGCACATCAGCTTTATTTCAACTTTTCTCAATTGCATGCACGTCGTTAATTAGACTTATTGTTGACTATGCAGCTATATATTGTCTTAAGAGATAATGTGACATGAAACTACAAGATAAATATTTGTCCGTTATAGGTGGTTTTGGGTATTAATAGACTCAGATTTGAATTATTCCTTTTATCATGTGTCTAGCCTTTTATAGATTCATGTTCACGCGTGTCACTTGCATTATCAATAATATATGTGTAAACCCTATAGTCGTCAGAGCGTGAAATATAAGTTAAAGATGCAATTATTAAAAAGAGGCGAAATTAAAAGTGAATATTAATGGTTGGAAATTACGAGATGGATTTTTAATACATTACATGCAAGATATTTTTTGGTTTTAGGGTGTCTCTTTTTTTTTCGTTAGTTTTGAACGGTCCATAACATAAATTAAAAAGTAGGGGTTGGCAAAGTTGGTTTATGGGTCGTTATCAGAAAACGCTATAAATAGAAATGCTTTTTAGTATGAGTGTTCAATGAACTTGTGACTAGAGCGTTGTTTATATATTCGATCA
>OVAF01000809.1:0-30889 GCA_900406245.1 Odontarrhena argentea
GCCAAATTAATTTTCCTGATTTTTTTTAATCCATATGCTCCCCTCATGATACCCTTATGGTACCCCATTAATCATGCTCTTATACATGTCACACCTTTGAAATATCGGGGAACATACGACTAGTACAATAATAGATCCAAACGGACAAAAAAGGACAGAATATGTGGGAATTCATATAAAATTGAATTTTTTTGACGTATGAAAAAGAGACGTTGGAAAACAGAGTTCCAACGTTCGAAATCAGGAGATAGAACAAACAATGGCACATGGCCCCATCGTCTACTCTTCATATCTCGACGAGGCCCAATCACAATTATTTAGTTACCTAAATTATGATTAAGTTAATATGCATCACATCACCGATTTAATTATTACTCCTCAGACCGGTTTTCATTTTGCCTATAATTATAACTTCAACGGATATATATATATATATATATACATATAACTTTAACGAATCGACTATAACTTATATCGTAATAAGATTCATTTGTTCCTGCACTCAATCATATTTTTTTAAGAAATTCAGTTTAATTGTATTTATTAGTTGCTCGATTGTGTTCTTACGATATAAGTTCTCTGAATTTTGTTCTTTCTCTTAATAGAAAAACACTAAATGCTCTAACTCTAAAAAGATTTTAATGACCCCCCTTTGTAAACGTATTACACTAGAAATGTTCATGGTTCATAAATGCATAATGCCAACTACACAAATGTGATCTAACGTGATTAATTCCTTTTAAACTTTTTATTTAATCGGAGAGCGTTTGGTAATTAAAAAAAAAATAAAAATTGGAGAACGTTTGGTGATGAAAAATGAAAAAAAAAAAAAAAACCGGAGAACATTTATGCTTTATACGTTCCCCAAGACCAAGAGAGGATACACGACGACGACGCAGTAATAAAAATAAATAATTACCAAACTTTAATGCTAATTTCGGCACGTACCCCACCTCATCTGACATCATTAGGTACACGGTCCCCAATCAGTACGCTTGAAACGGTCAAATTCACAATTTTAATTTAATTTATTATATTCACATTCACACGTCATCCATTAAACCGAGTTGGAAAATTTAACATCATCGAGTTACTGTTACAGTTACAACCAAAAAAAAAAAAAAAGTCATCCCCTATACTTCACGTTGGGTCCCACCCATTCCCTCCACCTCCTTCAACTTCTCTATATAAACAACTTTCTCATCACCTCCGAAACAAAAATCATTTCTTTCTTCCTTCCTCTGCAAAACAATGGCTGTCTTTGTTTTATCTCTACTCGTCATACTCTCCTCTTTCTCAGCCATTAACGCAGGTAACTGAAACTTCATCATCTCTAGTGTATATTTTCGAGTTTGCGTTTTTTTTGGATTCTGATGTTTTTGTGTGTTTTTGTTTGACAGAATCTGGAATGATCGGAGTAAACTACGGCCGTATTGCGGATAATTTACCACCACCGGAGAAAGTTGTTGAGCTACTTAAATCTCAAGGAATCAACCGCGTTAAGCTTTACGATACTGACAAATCTGTACTCTCCGCACTCGCTAACTCCGGAATCAAAGTCGTCGTCTCTCTCCCTAACGAGAATCTCTCGGCCGCTGCAGCCGATCAGAGCTACACTGATACTTGGGTTCAGGATAACATCAAGAAGTACATTCCGGCGACGGAGATTGAAGCAATCGCTGTAGGTAACGAAGTCTTCGTTGATACGAGGAACACCACCAAATTTCTTGTTCCGGCTATGAAGAATGTTCAGAGCTCTCTTGTGAAGTTTAATCTCGATAAGTCGATTAAGATCTCGTCGCCGATTGCTTTGAGTGCGTTGGCGAGTTCGTATCCGCCGTCGGCTGGTTCTTTCAAACCGGATTTGATCGAACCGGTGATTAAACCGATGTTGGATCTTCTCCGCAAAACGTCGTCGCATCTTATGGTGAATGCTTATCCCTTCTTCGCTTACGCAGCCAACGCCGATAAGATCTCCTTGGATTACGCTCTGTTTAGACAGAACGCCGGAAATGTAGATTCCGGTAATGGTTTGAAGTATGAGAATCTCTTGGACGCACAGATCGACGCCGTCTTCGCCGCTATGAACGCCGTGGGATTCAACGACGTGAAGGTCGTGGTGACGGAGACTGGTTGGCCATCCGCCGGAGACGAGAACGAGATCGGAGCCGGTTCGGATAACGCCGCGGCTTATAACGGTGGGTTAGTGAAGAGAGTATTGACGGGAAACGGAACGCCGTTAAAACCGAAAGAGCCACTCGACGTTTACTTGTTCGCTTTGTTTAACGAGAATCAGAAAACGGGTCCCACATCTGAGAGAAACTACGGGTTGTTTTACCCCAACGAGAACAAAGTGTATGACGTTCCGTTCTCCGCCACGTCAACGCCGGTCAGCGATAGCAAAGATAAGGTTCCGGTGAAGTCGACGGTTGGACAGACTTGGTGTGTGGCGAACGGGAAAACTTCCAAGGAGAAGCTTCAGGAAGGTTTGGACTACGCTTGTGGCGAAGGGGGGGCTGATTGCCGTCCGATTCAGAAAGGTGCCACGTGTTATAATCCTGAGTCGTTAGAGGCGCACGCTTCGTATGCGTTTAACAGTTACTATCAGAAGAAGTCACGTGGTGTTGGCACGTGTGATTTTGGTGGGGCAGCGTACGTGGTCTCTCAACCTCCCAGTACGTACTCTATCCTTTTCTTGTAGTAATTATTTTACCGCATTTAGATACATTTTTACCTTATCAAAATCGCGAATAGTGTTACGAAAATGGGGAAAGATTAGTTGGAAATGGGTAAGACTATTCTTATGGTAGTTGGGATAGTTCAACAATGAGTATTTGTATATAAAGTTTACGGAAACTTAAATCATCTAATTTTTTTTTTTTTTTTTGTTGCTATTTTTGTATTTGTAGAATTCGGGAAATGTGAGTTTCCGACGACAGAGCACTGAAAGAGATACGGAGCACTGAAAGAGATACGGAGAAGAAAGGATCGGGAGGAATTAATTTAATTAGCATTTTCCAGTTATTTAATTAAAGACATTGTTTTGTCATTCGAGTATATGATTATTTATATGCGTAGATTTATTTTAAATTTATTGTTGTATAATTGGTTGGCTTCGTCTTATAATATGGTCTCGGTATTTTCCTTCTCAACTTCAACGTCTAATAATTTACATGGAATCAAAATCTCTATCATACATACGTCATTTAATAAATTACGCTATTTGAAAGAAAAAATGGGAACTAAATCATTGAATTAGTCTAAGGCTCGATTGTATATATGTAGTCGTTGGATGTCTCATTCTCATGTCATCTTAAAATCAAACCGTGATTTGGTTATAATTTGTAATCAAACCTAGACCGATTCAAGCCAAATTCCCTTACTCAATTTTGTAGATGTCAGGTGATTTCTCTTCAGTTATCACTACTGAGTAAAAACTTAAAAGTGAAATCGTAACTCCCGTGGCCCGACCCGACGGGAATAATGATCACCCAAATCCATCTCGAATTATGTATGGATCAGGAGGGTAATATGGGCCTGGATTGCGTTAACCCTAAGCACATTTTTTGTTTTTAAAACCCTCTCTCGCCGTCTTCCTCTTAACCCTCTTTCTTTTCGATCTCTTCTGCTTCATTCGCATCCATGGTAAATTATCTCTCCGTGCAGCCATCATTTTTTTCTCTGGATCCTGTTTTGATTTCCAGAGTTTACACTTTCTTCGATCTCACTTGATCTATCTGTTGATTTTTCTCAGGCTTTACCGAATCAGCAAACCGTGGATTACCCAAGCTTCAAGCTCGTCATCGTTGGTGATGGAGGCACAGGTACCATCTACAATTTCGTTTCCAGTGGATTAAGAAACTCATCCATTCTTGATCATGTTCGTGATGTTTCTGTATAAGTAGAATTGATTAGGAATATAAAATCTTGGTGTTCAATTCTGAGTAGAAACTTGATTTTAGAAATTCGCTGCTTTGACACAGTTCGTCTGCTCAAAGATTAGTCGAAATTGTCTTCGTGGTTGATTGCATTTGCCTTTGCTGTTAACACTCTGATTATTTGCACAGGGAAAACCACATTTGTGAAGAGACATCTTACTGGAGAATTTGAGAAGAAGTACGAACGTAAGTAACTTGCAAGCCTTAGAACATAGTAACCTTTAAGTCATGAGCTCACCGTTTCTGATGTTTGTTGTAGCCACTATTGGTGTTGAGGTTCACCCTTTAGATTTCTTCACCAACTGTGGTAAGATCCGGTTTTACTGTTGGGATACTGCTGGACAAGAGAAGTTTGGTGGTCTTAGGGATGGATACTAGTAAGTACTTTTCTTCTCGTTTATTTAGTATCATAGAAATGGTTAGTTTCTGTATGAGTAATATAGAATGTTGTAGTGCTGGTAGATTGGTTGTGATCCAAAGCTTAATAAGATTACTTTTTATTACCATATAATAGTTTGTTTGATACCTGTAATATTGTGCCGCATTGGTCATGATTCAGAGATGTGTTTTGGTTTGTTGCAGCATCCATGGACAATGTGCAGTCATTATGTTTGATGTCACAGCCCGTTTGACATACAAGAATGTTCCAACATGGCACCGTGATCTTTGCAGGTATAAACACTTAGTGCTCTCCCAGAAGTTAGGCTTTGTTTGGGGTGGCATATTTTGCTTATGGGGAATACGATTTTTGTGAACAGAGTCTGTGAAAACATCCCAATTGTTCTTTGCGGGAACAAAGTGGATGTGAAGAACAGGCAAGTGAAGGCCAAGCAGGTAACATTCCACAGGAAGAAGAATCTCCAGTATTACGAGATATCTGCCAAGAGTAACTACAACTTTGAGAAGCCATTCTTGTACCTTGCTAGGAAACTCGCTGGGTAAATGATTATGCACGCCTTATGGTACTTTGTAAGAAACTACTATGGTCTTTCTAGATGTTGAGAAAGTTGCTTTTGCTTATCTTAGGGATGCCAACCTTCACTTTGTGGAATCACCAGCTCTTGCTCCCCCAGAAGTCCAGATTGACATTGCTGCTCAGCAACAGTAAGTTTTCTTAAACCATGTCACCATATAGCATTGCTAAGTTTTACTGGATTTCTTCCGTCAAACTAATGATTTATGTACTTGTAGGCATGAGGCAGAACTTGCAGCAGCAGCAAGCCAGCCACTCCCTGATGACGATGATGACACCTTCGAGTAGAAAAAGATCTGCACTATGTGATCCGTCGGATATTATCAATTACCCGTGCCAGGGCTCGTGTTATATTTTTTTGATGGTACTATATGTTTGTTAAGTCTGGAGTTTATTAAATCGGAGTTTTACTTTTGTTGAACCGATTGCACTAGCAACTTAGTCTCTACAGATATCTATCAATATTTTAGATATTTGATTGCTCTGGTATTCTTTTCATGTCCATTTTTGCCTTTATTACTATAAGAAGCTCGGTAATTTGTCTGACCTTGTGAATCTTACATCTTTCAAAGTTTGTAAATTTTTGTTTGCCACATACAAAGCCTCTTCAATGAATCCAGTTGGTGTCTAAAGATTCTCCCTGTTAACCTCAAGCCATGGACGATCCTACTCTACAATAGTACAATGTAAAAACACAGAAGATAAAGCAAGAGAATTATTAGCTTAACGTGGACAATTAATTACAGAAACTAGTGGGTGAAGGTAGCTTAACGTGTACAGAAACTAGTGGCTGAACGTAATCCACCTGAAATGTAACTAAAATGGAACTCTTTGATCAAACCAAGTCAAGCCACTTATCCAGTGTCAAATTGTAGAAGCCTATCAATGCTTTTGAAGTTTTAGTTTATAAACCACTCTATTGTTGAACTTTTGATCTAACCTTTTCACAATCAGCAAAACTTGTCTTCTCAAACCCTCATTAAACCGGATCACAAATCCATAAGGGTATTTTCGTAAACTCTACCTCCGACTCAGAAAAAAAGAAAAAAAGAAAAAAAAAAAACAGAAAATACTTCCTCCCCAAGAACTGCTTGGCTCTTGCCCCTTTCTCCTCCTTCTATACCCAGGATTTAGATTCGACATTAATAAATCAAAAAACTTTTTCTCTGAATTTCTTTCTTTGATTCATTTTGCCTCTCTCTTCCGTGATGTTGGTCTCTAGGGTTTTGTCGAGAGTATCTCGCAGCGCCGGCTTACGCTCGTCTCTCTCCTCCGTCGTTACTCCGAAGAGGAATCAGACGATTCCAATTGTTTCCTCTCAATTTCACTCTCTTGTTCACGCAAATCCCAATAAGGTTTGGTTTTTCACCCGAATTTGGTAGGAATTCCTTCTAAATTTCCCCTGTGGGTTTTGCCAGGGTTTAAGGGTTTGTTATTCAAACGAATCTAGAAATGATAGTGATGTTCTGCTTCTATTGCTCTGGTTTTTATCTGTTACAGTGTCACGATTTTGGTGTCTGAATGTTAAATGTTTTGATATGAGTTTGTTTACTCGGATACAAATTAAGATACACAATTAATTTTGTGAAATTCCAATCCGTGTGAATTTTTCAACTTGAGAGCTGGGAATTCTCTTATTTGCTTTACCTGGTTCTAGGATGTTCGAATAATGGATGTACTCAATTTGGATATTTTTCAATGGCAGCTTGTTGCAGGTCCGGTGGCGCTTCGAAACCATGCAAGAGTAGATATGAATGCTGTTCGAAGGTTCAGCTTTTTTTCCTCTTCCTCAGCTGATTCTAAGGATAATGAGAGTAACACCGAGGTCCCGAAGATCGACGAGGCTTCTGAGGATGTCGAGCCCGGTAAAGATACAAACGAGGCTGAAGAATCAGGTAATGAACTCAGGAAAAATGGAATTACTGTGTCTATTTCGGTACAAACAAGTTTTGTAGGTTACTAAACGAATTGTTTTTTCTTCTAGAATTAGAGGCTGATTTTGAGGACTTGTCAAGGGACGATTTGGTGAAGCTTGTGGCTGAGAAGGAAGATCTTTTGAAGGTTCAGGAGGAAAATGTAAAGGAAATGAAAGATAAAGTTCTTCGTACTTATGCAGAGATGGAGAATCTAATGGACCGGACAAAGCGTAATGCTGAAAACTCCAAAAAGTTTGCCATACAGGTTTACTTTCCGCAACTCCTTTTGCGTCTTCTTGAATTAACTTGTTTTGCTTCATGTATACATCCAGTGCTGAATACAATTGTTAAAATTGTTTCTGCTGCAGAACTTTGCAACAAGCCTTTTAGATGTAGCGGATAATCTTGGAAGAGCTTCGTCAGTTGTCAAAGAGAGTTTTTCGAAGATTGATACTTCAAAGGATTCGGCTGGTGCTGTTCCACTATTGAAAACCCTTCTAGAAGGAGTGGAGATGACTGAGAAACAACTAGCAGAGGTAATAGAATTTGTTATATTTGTTCGCTGAGGTAAAAAAATATGAGATGAGACTGGTTCTGAGAAGGCAATTGTATCTGTATAACTTCAGGTATTTAAGAAATCGGGGTTGGTGAAAGACGACCCTTTAAACGAACCGTTTGATCCAAACAGACATAACGCTGTGTTCCAAGTCCCTGATGCTTCCAAGCCAGAAGGCACAATTGCTCATGTCCTTAAGGTACTACTAACTTCTCAAAGTTTTTGCTCTGTGTTGCTTTGATAACTCTAAGCATATGCTATATCTCTTTGCAAATCCACACAATAAATCATTGTAACATCTTGGTAATGGTTTGCTTCCATATATGCAGTCTGGATACACATTGTTTGATCGAGTTATAAGACCAGCTGAAGTTGGTGTTACTTGTGCGGTGGAGAAACAAGAAGGCGAGAAAGAGTCTGAAGCTTGAGAAACTTCCTGAGTTTTTTTTTTGTTAATTCATAGTTATATCTCTCATATTCATTTGATGAACCATAAAAAGTAGCTGGAGACAGCTGCTCTTCCAGGGAAGCCCTGGTTCTGTAACATTTTTCTCAAACTGTTCACCATTTTATAAAAACTGATGGAAGCTCTTCCAAACATCAAAGCCATACGGATACTAAGATAAAGTTTCTGATAGAGAAAGGCTTTAAGATCTTACATATATATAGCTTCTTCTAACTACATAGAGATTGAGAAGGATTAAAGTACAATACAAGCAGACAATAAGTTACATTATAACACATCACGATAGCCTACAACAATACCAAAAGCTGAGAGCCTTATTGTTGCTTCATTGCAAATCCAATCTGATCCTCTCTTCATTCTTCAGTGCCTTAAGAATTTAGACACAGTCCCAGATTCAAGTCACCAGTTTTTTCTTCCTGCAGAGCAAGTAAAAAACAAAGTTTGAACAAACAAAACTCGACACCTTCATCAGATTTGCTGATTTTAAAAAACCAACCATAGTTTGGTCTGTATCTGTCATGTTCATATCCAGCTCAACAGCTTTAGGCAGTGGAGATTCAGTGTCCAATTCGTCAGCCTCTTCAATTTCAGAATCTTTAGACACCACTTTTTCTCTATGCTCAAGCATCGCAACCTAAAAATTTCAAAAGGAAAATTCCACTAATCCCACACAACAAAAACAAAAACCCTAATCAGATTTCCCAATTTTGAGGGTAAGACTTACCGGAGCGTAGCGGAATCTTTTCTTAGGCGGCTCTTCAGTCTCACCGGAACCATTAGCGTCAGAGGCAGAAACCGTCGGCGATGAAATTGGAGTCCACTTATGGAGAAGCAGATGGTGAGGAGAATTGCTGTTACTGTTGTTGTTGTTACGACCGTTGGATTTAGATGCGCGGAAAACACCGACGGATGAAGTCGAGACACGTACCCACTTCTTCTTCCACTTCCTTACACGGCCACTGAAAACCGCCGTAGCTGCCGGTCCACTGTATCTTGATGAGGTCCGGCTCAATCTCGACCCTACACCTTCCATCTTCACAAACTCTGTCTCTCACTGTCCCTCGCCGGAGAAATAGTTACTTTAAATATCTGCTTGTTACTCTGTTATTAATACGCAGCGTTTTAGAGAAGTCTCTGTCCATTAGTCCCAAAACGCAACGTTTTTATCAGACACTTTAAACGCAGCGTTTAAGGAGATATGTGTGTAAAATACACAGCTTTATCTCCAAGAGAAGTGGCGCTTCATCAGTCCTTGTTCAAGCTAAAGAGAGCAAAATGGAGCTCTGTGTTATCAGCTCGACGACGAGGATAAATCCATTTCATTCATGTTTAACACAACGTCTTAGTTCTCCTCTCTTCCAATCCGGCAGCTCGGTGTTACGGTTCGATGGGAGGCTGAAGAAACCAATTAGACCCTTGAAGATATCTTGTGTCGCCAAGAAAATGGGCCGTCGGAAACTAGCGGAGAAGGCTTCTTCTCCGGAGGTTGTAGACAAATTAAAGGAAGATAAGCTTCCTGCTGATCTTCAGGTCACCGAGATTAAAGAGAAGAATTCAAGTGTAAGAGATTCAGTCTTTTGTCTATTTGTCGGAATATTTGTGGCATTATTAAGTTTGGTCTGAGTTTTTTGAGATGACTTGAAAAATTGGATGTACTGTTTGATTATTTTAGGTGAAATTGAGTGTGGTAGTTCCACCAATTGTCTGTGAAGATTGTTACCAGAGAGTCCTAACCGAGTTCATGAAACTCTCAAAGGTAAAAATGCTTTTTCCATCTTTAAAATCAAGAGGAAAGAAAGATCACAATAATGTAGAAACTATAACTAAAGCCGTTTGAAATTCCATTCTGTTGTTATGATATAAGCTCGTTGAATAATTGAATTTACTTGATTAGGTTCCTGGATTCCGTCCTAAGACGAGAGTTCCTGAGGAAATTATTGTTGGTTTTGTCGGGAGGCCATACGTCTTGAGAGCAACTGTTGAATCTATTTTGAAGAGAACACTTCCCCACGCCATGGAGTCGGTAAATGTTTTTATATTTAGTTTGACTATGTTTAGTTGTAGAATGTATGTAAATTTGTTGTCTTGTAACATCTTTATATATGAGGTTTTGGCTTTGTAGGTAACTGGAAGGGCTTTGAAAGACTCTATGCAGATATTAAGCAGCTTTCCAGAGATGGAGAAGGAATATTCGACGCGCAAGACTCTTAGGTTCTTTGTCTAATCTTCTCATAAGCATAATTCTGAATAACAGCTCATGAATGCTGTGCTAATGGATTCGTATGTTTTTTGGTTTTCTCTTGCTCCTCAGTTATGAGGTGGTTGTTGATGTTGTGCCTGAACTAAGATGGAATCCTGAGAATGGGTATAAAGATATGAAGGTCGTTGTTGAACTAGGCGATGAGATAGACGCAAAGAAAGCTTGTGAAAGACAACTGAGACAGAAATACAAGTCCCTTGGTGCATTGAAGATTGTAACTGACCGAGGGCTTCAGGTAACTGAATGCATAATACTCCATCTCCTCGCGCTCTTATGTTGCAAATTGCCAGGTTTCTTGTAAGGTTCATTTGAATGCTGAGTTGAAGAGGACATATCTTTATACCTCAATATACTTTAGTAAACTAAAGATAAAAGTTTAAACTAAAGATAAAAGTTTTTGACTTGTTTATGAATCTTGCTGCATTGTTTCATAGTTAACTCCGAGAAGATGATATAGTTGCTAGATGATATCATTCATTGTATCCTAAAACCGTGCAGGTGGGAGATCTTGCAGTCATTGATATATCTGCTACAACTATAGCTGAGGATGGGTCAACGGGTGAAGCAATTCCAGATGCTGAAAGCAAAGGTATGAGAACTGTTATCTAGACGGAGCTAATGTCTTCAGCTTCATTGAAAATCCATCCAGCTTGGGAGTGATGCTGAGTTGTTTTGTTACATGTGCAGGATTTCATTTTGACACAGAAGAAGGGAATAAATTACTTCCTGGATTCCTTGATTCAATCTTAGGAATCCGAGCAGGCGAATCAAAGTCATTCTCACTTGTTTTCCCTGAATCATGGAAACAAGAAAATCTACGCGGCCAACATGCTCAGTTCACTGTGAGTTCTTCGGCGTATGCCAGACGTGAAGAAAAAGATTATAACAAGGAGATCATAATTGGATAAGCCAAACATGTCTGTTTTCTTCAGGTCGACTGTAAGGAACTATTCTACAGAGACTTACCAAAATTAGATGATTCACTTGCTGATAAATTGCTCCCTGGATGCACCACTTTAAAGGAGGTAATGAATACAAGGATTTTATTTTCAATAAGTTATACAACAAAGTTTGCTTTCTGTCATTGTAAGTCTTTAATGAAACGTGTAAACAGGTTGAAGAAACTCTGACTAAAAGATGCCAAGAGATGGAACAAGAAGCCAAGGAGCAAGCAACAGACAATGCTATCCTCGACCAGATTCGAAAGGTCATCATTTAATTCCATAAAGCAGTTGAAGCTGTAACATCATTGATGTGTATGATAAGTGTCCTTTGCTTTTTGTTTCAGATGGTTGAAGTAGAGATTCCTCAGTCTTTATTTGAGGAACAAGGGAGACAGTTTTATGGAGCTAGGCTTCTCGAGATTCAGGCAAGCAGTTTTGTAATTTTTCTTGTCTCTCACTCTCTTTGACTGTCACTCAGATTCTAAGTGCTCAATGACATGGTGCTGCAGGGAAATATGAAGCTGACTGAAGAACAATTGGCTTCTCTTTCAAGTCAAAAAGCAGTGAATGAGTTTCTAGAAACTCAAAGAGAGAGCATTACCAACATAATCAAGCAGAATATAGCTGTTGGAGATATCTTCAAGCGCGAAAACTTAGAGGTATTTTATATGCTTAATAACTCACTGAAAGAAAAAGAAAACAACAAAAATTAGTAACAAAAACATTGCCAAATCCTTGAATGCAGTTCTCAACAGATGAACTAGTTAAAGAGGTGGAGAATTCGATCTCAGAATTCAAGAAACATAAACAAGAGTACGACGAGGAGCGTATGAAAGATCAGGTTAGTTCTTTAATTAAAGCAAAAGGGTTGTTTTTGTTGTGACCATTGTCTTGAGGTATAAGAGAACTTAAAGAGAGAGGTTCTTGGCTTTGTTGTTTAGGTACAAGAGATTCTAGAAGGAGCAAAAGTGCTTGAATGGTTAAAAGAACGAGCCGACATTCAATACATCACTCGTTGATTACCATAGATGTATGTATGTATCTTTGGAGCAAGTTAAACTTTTTGAGTTATGATGTTTTCTTTGTCAGTTTTGAGGAATTTAAAATTGTTTCAGTTATGATTACTATGTCTATACTCTATATGATCATTGTTTGTATGAGTTGCAATTAATTTCCACAAACATTGCTTTTTATTTTGTTATATGGTTCAGTTTTGGATTTTGCAGGCTGTTTTAATAATATTTTGCTATAAATATGAGTTTTTTTTTCAATACCAATGATAAGTGTTTATGTCGATTTCACATTGAATTTGCCAACTAACATTGACTATGACTTGTTATATTTGTCACATAATTCTTTCTTCTTTTTTTTCTTTTTTCCTAAAAACAAAACTCTTCTCTTTTCTCCTTTGAATTTTATTCTCTTTTCTCCTTTGAATAATATTGGGATATCAAGGCCTATACTATCACCATGATCAAAACTAAAATTTTAGTAACAACATTAAATATAGCAACCTCAACTCCAAAAATATAAAAGTTAGAAATGACCACATCAATAGACAAATGTGATCATTTCTAAGTTTTATATTTTTAGAGTTCAATTTACTATATCTACTAATGTCACGAAAATTTCAGTCTTGGTTCATCGGTCTCTCTATTCTTTTCTCGAGTCTTAGAGCGTAAACCGCATTAATAGTTAACAACAGCAGAAGAAGTGCAATACCAACTACTAATTCGACTATAATTCTGCTCTTTGATGATTCTACATGACTTAAAGTTGTTGTACCAAGATGTAACCTCGAAGGTTGAGAGAACTGTTTTTGATATATTTGCATAAGCAGGTGGTATTGGTGCTGGAGGTATTGCTGGTATATGTATAGGAGTTGTAGTAAGTTGCGGATCTAGACCCAAGGGTGTAGTTGCTCTCTTGTTAATCTCGTTTGTCTTATTTTATTCTTACCGCAAATGAAGATCCGAGGGTTTGCTTTCATCTTCTATTCCATTGTCTAAGACTGGTCATGGTAAATTTTTTAATGATCATTTACAAGTATATATCTATGTATACTTGAATGTTCTTATTAAAGTTTTAAACGTGTCTTCTTTTTCTGTAATTGCTTTTGGAAGTAGCATCTCCATCCACAATGGAGACACCAAAGAGTGTCTTCCCATAAAATAAAATAAATCAAAAAAGAAAAGGATAAAAGAAAAATGATTATTTTATTTGTGGGTGTCTTAAGTTTTAGACATTTACCAAAAAAATGTCTTAATGTGGACACTTTAAGACATTTTTTGGGTGGATGTCTAGAATTTATTGGTTATGGTATTTGGGGAGTTATTGGTTATGGTATTTCAATGAATTCCAAATCCATGTGTGATTTGATAGTATTTCCAAATCCTAATGAAATCCTCTGAAATCATAAGGTTTCAGTTAGGAATTGAGTCTTTGTATTTTTAACATAGAAATCCATGGAAATCCATCAAATCCTTTATAAAATCAAATCCCTGGATTTATAAATCATAAAATGAATAACACATGATTTGAAATAGGATTTACAAATCACAAAACGAATAACACTGGATTTAAATATGGATTTAGAATTCACTGATCCAATAACACTGGATTTGTTTTAAGTTTACGGATTCTTTGAAATCCATAAACCAATAACCCCCACTAAGACACCAACAAATAAAATAATCATTTTTCTTTTATTCTTTTCTTTTTTGATTTTTCTTTATTTATGGGTAGACACTCTTTGGTGTCCATTGTGGATGGCCTAAAGTGGTGTATATATTTCAATTTCAATATTGGTCCAAAGGATAAACATTTATTTAACAGAGTTTTACGACTCTCTTTCTCACTTGTGTTTTATGCATGGGATGCTTGACTAATTTTCTCCTTTGGTTTTTATTGGGATGCTTGACTAATTAATTTTTCCTCTGACCTTATCATTTTTGCGACTTGTCTTAAGCTCTATTTACGAAACTCACTCATGATGGCTGGTAAAACTCAACAAGATGTAAATAAATTTTTCACCAACTCGCCATATCTCATCTTCCTCTATGCAAGAATTGTACTGTCAAATATATTTATGTTTTTGTTTTTGTTTTGATAATGTGTACTGTCAAATACTGTCTACATTTGTTTCGAGTATTTCAAACTATACATTTACCACCTTGGAGTTATTCGCTAAATAAAATATGTTTATCGTTGCCTAGAAAGTTTCTTTACATACCCAAAGGGTTTTAGGTTTTTTCCTTTGTTTTTGTCGACAATTGAACCATTTTTTTTTTTTTTTGACATATAGTAGAAGACTATTCAAAATCCATAAATGTTTCATCCTCTTGCATCATACTTTAGTATTTTATTTTGATTGCGACAATCAATGTCTACAGCCTACAAAATTTAATAAATAATGGGTATAGATAAAAGTATACAGAAAAATATGGATTAATAATAGATGCTATAAATTCTGCGATCTATAATACCTAAAAAATAATTGGTTAACAATTTTTACAGCAAAATTTGTATTACTGACTATACCTAACATTTACCGTTATAAATAACCATAATTTACTCTAACTATCACATAAATTTATTTTTGCCAAACATATCAATTTCAGACAATTACTGAAGCTTTTAATTGACTGGTCACTGGTGCAACAATATTTCTAAAAAATTAATAATTAATTCACGTCTGAATTCCCTCATTTCTATATGTTCTCTTGAAATTTTGAATGATGTTATATTTTTAGATTTATAATAACAAAAATGTGTGTCAAATACTCGACGGCTATAATTATTTGGAAGATTAGACGAATTGTGGTCTCTTGTAGAAAAAGAAAGAAAAAAAAAAAAAAAAAAAGGATGTAAAAGATTGTGTGGTCAAAGAAGCAAAGCACCAAGTCAAGGAAGAGGAGAAGACACAGGGGGTGTCTGAAAAACAGTGTCATGTTTCGTAATAAAGCCGAAAACCAGGGGGTGTCTGATTCTTGTTGTTTTGTTAATTGGAGTTTCCATCGTACTACTAGGGAGGGTCCCACACTCACCTCTCCGTCTCTTCCACCTCCAGAGATAAGAGTTTTCTTTTGTATCATTATTTTTCTCTCTCACTCTCCGTAGTGTGTGAGTTTATTGCCATATGCTCCATTCTTCAGATCTACAAGAACAGGAGGAGTGTTGAGAGTGCGAAACCCATTTAAAACCCCCGGAAATTTACTACCAATCTCGGTAATAACTTTTTTTTTACTGTTAGATTTGATCAGTTTTGAGGTTTTCTAGTCTACTTATTCTTGCTTTGGTCTTATCACCAATGCTGTTTGATTTTCTTAAAGTTCGTGTTTTTTTTACTTTCAGAGATCTGCTTCTCTTTCTGTCTCTTACTTCAGTTTGATCGGATTTTAGGTTTTGTATTGTGGCTTTATTTCGTTTATGGTTTCTGGGTCACGCTTTTAAAGGGTCTTCTAGCTTCAGAGGTTCTAGATTTTTGTATGATTCGAGTAATTAGGTTGTTTTGGATTCTGATAAAGATTGCGACGTTTCTTTTTGGGTGTTTCTTGTTTTGTTCTTAGCTTGATTCAGTTCCTATTCAATGCAGTTTGATACACAAACTAAGATCTAATGCAACCAAATTTTGGAAATGGTCATTAATTACTTTGAAGTTGTGTGTACTAGTTATGGTCTCTGACTGGGAATTGTTTTTATGTTTTTATTTGCAGTAAACCTCGTGATTTTGGCGACAATGGCGGTGACAGATTCTGAAAGTCCTCTTCTTGGAGAGATCACTTGTGGTACCTTACTGCAGAAGTTGCAGGTAAAACTCGTAACTGTTACCATCTTAATTGCAGGGAATGTTACTCATCTTTTGTAATGTTTGACAAACCTTTTTGTTGGTAATAGGAAATCTGGGATGAAGTTGGTGAGAGCGATGAGGAACGAGACAAACTGCTTCTTCAGATAGAGCAAGAGTGTCTTGATGTTTACAAGAGAAAAGTTGAACTGGCTGCCAAGTCCCGAGCTGAGCTTCTTCAGACCTTGTCAGATGCTAATGCTGAACTTTCCAGCCTCACTACGTCTCTTGGAGAAAAAAGTTTTGTTGGCATTGTAAGTTTTGTTTCAAGTTTAGAAGTGGAAAATGTAATTGAATGTGTTTTGTAATATATCTTTTGTTTCTTGTGTTGTTGCAGCCGGACAAGTCTTCAGGAACAATCAAAGAACAACTTGCTGCTATAGCACCGGCTCTTGAACAGCTGTGGCAACAGAAAGAGGAGAGAGTGAGAGAGTTCTCTGATGTACAATTACAGATTCAGAAGATTTGTGGAGAGATTGCTGGGGGATTGAGCAGCGATATTCCGATTGTCGATGAGTCTGATTTGTCCCTCAAGAAGCTAGATGATTTCCATAGCCAACTCCAAGAGCTCCAAAAGGAAAAGGTAAAACATTAGTTGAGACAGCTCCGGATACGGCAATGATATGTAACTAACATGCTTTTGTGTTTGGCAGAGTGACAGACTCCAGAAGGTGCTCGAGTTTGTGAGTACCGTTCATGATCTCTGTGCCGTTCTTGGTCTGGATTTCTTGAGCACTGTCACCGAAGTTCATCCAAGCTTAGATGAAGAAACTGGTGTCCAGTCTAAGAGCATTAGCAATGAGACACTTTCAAGGTTGGCTAAAACTGTCTCGACTCTTAAAGATGATAAGAAGCAAAGACTTCAAAAGGTAAAGTCAAATCTTTCTGCATCGATAAACTGCAAATGTTGTATATGAAATTGGTGGAGAGCTTCAAAGTTAGATTATCTGGCCTGAAACAATGCTAAGATCATGAGATTCATTGTTTTCTTGTGGCAGCTTCAAGAGCTGGCTACTCAGCTTATTGATCTGTGGAATCTGATGGATACTCCTGATGAGGAAAGGGAGCTTTTTGATCATGTTACCTGTAACATCTCAGCTTCAGTCGATGAGGTCACTTTGCCAGGTGCTCTCGCACGTGATTTGATTGAGCAGGTATTTATATTGCATTGATCAATCTTCCTAGGTGTTCTAAAAAAATTGTTACTCTTTTTGCTAAAATTATTCGTGTTATGCTTGTGAAGGCTGAGGTGGAAGTGGATAGGCTTGACCAGCTGAAAGCTAGCCGAATGAAAGAAATTGCGTTCAAGAAGCAAACTGAGCTTGAGGAGATATATGCTCGTGCCCATGTAGAGATAAGCCCGGAATCTGCTCGTGAGAGGATCATGTCACTGATTGATTCTGGAAACGTTGAGCCTACTGAGTTATTGGCAGACATGGATAGCCAGATAGCAAAGGCTAAAGAAGAAGCGTTTAGTAGAAAAGATATATTGGACCGAGTCGAGAAATGGATGTTAGCTTGTGAGGAAGAGAGCTGGCTAGAAGATTACAATCGGGTAATGCACATTTCTTTCAATCACGACACTATGATATATCATAACACATGGACTTAAAAATGGATTTTGAGCTTAAATGTTTGCTGTATACAGGATCAAAACAGGTACAGTGCAAGCAGAGGCGCACACTTGAATCTCAAGAGAGCTGAGAAAGCTCGTATTCTTGTCAGCAAGATTCCTGGTATGTCTAGAAATACCAAGATATACTTGCAAAATTAAGTTATGTATTTGCATCTTATAAAAGATGTGTTCTCTTCCCAAAAAAACGAAATAAAGATTGGCTCTTTTGTTTTGTGTGAAAGCCATGGTTGACACATTGGTTGCCAAGACTCGTGCGTGGGAAGAGGAACACAGCATGTCCTTTGCCTACGATGGTGTTCCTCTGCTAGCTATGTTAGACGAGTATGGCATGCTTAGGCAGGAACGAGAAGAGGAGAAACGGAGGCTGAGGGTAAGTCCATTTTTTCTATCTGATTGTGAAAAGGCGAAAATCTCAGTCCCTTAGTAAACTCCTTTTTGTCTAAATGAAACAGGAACAAAAGAAGGTTCAAGAACAGCCACACGTAGAGCAAGACTCTGCCTTTAGCACCAGACCAAGCCCTGCAAGACCGGTGAGTGCTAAGAAACCGATGGGGACACGAGCTAACAACGGAGGAGCCAATGGAACACCCCGGCGTTTATCTCTGAACGCAAACCAGAATGGAAGCAGGTCAACTGCAAAAGAAGGAGGAAGAAGGGAGAGTCTCAACAGGCCAGCTGCACCTACGAACTACGTTGCCATTTCGAAAGAAGAAGCTGCTTCATCTCCGATGTCTGGTACTGCAGATCAAGCTCCATCTTCACCATAAAAGATCTGTAATGTTCAGCGTTTGTGAGTTGGTATTAGGGAAAGAAGAAGGCTCTTATGGAAACACCTAAAAAAAAAGACATTTGAGAGTAGAGTGGTTCAGTAGCATGTGTATGTGTTGGTGTCTCTGTTTTTGTTAGTGCTGTCTGGATAGTTGATATCATCTTTTGACTTAAAAACCACCTTTACCTGCAAATGACTTATCTATAACATTTTCAAGTAGATGTAAGCCTGGGGAAATTCACAACTTCCTTAAAAATAGTGAGTCTGTATTGTAATGTTTAAAAAGTTTAGTAGAGACATAAAAAAAAAAAAAAGAGCATGATAATCAGTTTACTCAAATGATGATTATGGCTTCCATAAGCCCCCTGAAGTGCTTCCCCGCAGCTTCTTGCTGTCCCTCTCCTTCACCTCTTTCAATAAGCTTCTTACCAGCTCCTCCGTATACATATATTCATCAAATGGCAGCGACGTTATCAAAGCGAAGTACCGATACAACATCACAAATATGGATGCACACAATGATGGAAAATTCATGGTTAAGGTTATACTTCGATGAAATATTGAGGTCTGTGGATCATATCTTAAGAAATCACTTGCATTGCTGCTAACAAACCCCTCTTCCGTTCAGTGAATTTAAGGATGTCAGGAATCAGGGAATACGGGCCTTGAGGTAGAAAGCCCATAAGAACCTGAAGCATTAACTTGTCCAACAAACCGAACACAACTGCTTTTAACAGCCCAATTAGATATGCATATAACCATGGTTTGATTGCACTAATTTGGGTTCTAGTTTTGTAAGCAAATTGTTGTGGCTACGTACAAATAACAAATTATAATTTGGTATTAAATTATACGGCTATGCTTATTGACAACAGACAAGTAGCTAAAGACTGATGTGGAATGATGGCTAACGGTTCGTGGCATCGTCTTGTGTGCATGCCCGCCATGATGAGTCAAAACGTATATCCTATATATCTAGGACGAGAGTCCATTCGTTGAAAGAGAAAAAAAAAACTATGAGATCTGTAGTGATCATACAATTCTGGTAAAAAAATGAGTGACATTCAAAGAAATAAGAAGAGGGAGATAGGGATAAGACACAGAGAGAGTTTGGAACAAACATATCTAGCTAGCTATTTTAGTTTACATGATCAAAAACCCACGATAAAAAAAAAAAAAAAAAAAAAAAANAGAACATAGAAAATGTTAAAACTACATCACACGAAATATGTTTCTTACGTTCTTTGAAATTAATCTTTCGTTAATAGGGGTATTAAGTAAAAGATAAAGAAGCGACAATGTGGAAGAACTGCAAATTAACCAAGACCTCTTTGGCATTTCTAGTGGCTCGCCGTTCAACTCGTGAGAACAATTCATTGCTCAACTCTTCTCCCACATGAGCTTCCACGAGCACTCCAGCCACACTACGACAACTACTAGCAAAGGCACGACCAACTTCGGTTGCATTGTCTGGCTCGGTCACGACCAATGGGCTCCCTCCTTTGTATACCACCAGCTTTTCGATGGCGAATGAGCCGTCAGCTTCAACTACTTCCTTGAAATCTTGCAGGCTTGGCGCGTATACTGGAATATTGAATCCGTCCCGCTTCTCTGCTGCTACCAAACCCTTGAAAGAAAAATTTGTTTTTCACACATTATTATTTATGCAAATGTTGCAATACAAAAACATTGGAACATTTTTGTTGATTCCATTGAACACAAAAATTGGCTTAAGTGGTATATCTCAGATTAATATAGCGGAAATTACTAAATATATAGCAAAACTATTTTAGTTACATAAATTTTGTGTTGAATCATCACGCAATACTACTTAAATTAATACCGGTTTTATATATAGTAGATAATGACATTGTAAAGTTATGAGTTGAAAAAATGGTTCGCGGAGCACGAAAGCATCTTATAAAATTTTCTTTTGTAAATCGGTTCCTACCTTCGTGAGTGTCAAAAATTTGTTTTTCAAATTAATTTTTAATGTTTGGTTGAAATAAAAAAATGGCAGAATCAGATTTCACAAAGGGAAAATGTGAAATATTGACATTGTAAAAATTATAATTTTAAAATGGACGGTAGTTTTTTTTTTTTCAATGATTCAAAATGTGAAAATATAATCTTTTGGAAAAAATCCTTAAACTAAATTAAAGTATATATTTATATTAAAGTATATATTTATATTTTTTTTATATAAATAATAAATCTATATATGTACTTTGACTCACTGATATGATTATTATGTGACAATATGTTATGAACTTATGATGACTTTAACAAATGTAAACTTTTTTTTTTATTAGTGACTATTTAAACTAACGGATGGAAATGATTATGTTAGAAAGCTACGTAACAATTCTTGTTGAATCATTTTGTATGTTTTTTTTCTCTTTTTTTTTTTTTGACCGTCATCGAATAATATGGCCTGCCGATTTTGTCTCTCCGAAGTAATGATGTCAAACTTTGTTGACGCATAAAAATGATCGTCAAGATGGATGGTTCACATTCATCTTGGATCAACGATGATTGATGAGAGTTATACACTAACGTGAGCCACCTCAATCATTAATTTGCTTCTGTTACGTTTTTTTTTTATTTACCGGGAGTAATTTCTTTAATAGTATTTTTTTTGCTTGCAGGTTCAAGAAACTTGTGGATATTAGGTTATTTTGAGAGTTGCTTCAAAAACAAATATATTCAAAAAGAAAATAAAATATATTTTTTTTATGAAAAATACTTGATACCATATACATAAAATAAACTATATCTAGTATACTAGGTTTGATTTTTTACGTCAAGAATATATATTTTGAAAAATACTTTTATTTTATGAAACTTGTGGATAAAATTACTGGTGAAAGTTTGAAATATCTTGGTAAGGAGCTGATGTAGTTTTCTATAAAGACTAAAGAGGCGACATTTCCAAGGAAATGCTTAAATTGGGTGAAATAGTAGACATCTATCGTAGTGTTAATTTATTTTTCTAGAGCCTAAAAAAGGCAACCATTTAGACTAATATGATTAATTAAAGTAGACATCAAAAGGTTAAGCAATCTAACTAAAGTTGTGAGACTAATTACTCATGATAGTTTATAATGTTCATGTTAACCGCTGCTCCATTATACAATCAACTGACTAATATATATATATATAAGGTACGTTGTTTAACATTTTTTATTAGGGTGGGGAAAAAAATATTTTAATAACCCTAGAGACCAAATCAAAATGTTTAATTTAGAACCCTACAAAAATCGAAACTAAATTGGATTACAAATGATTTTTTTTTTCCATCAAATGGATAAAATTAAATACTTATGCTGATTGTCCATCATAATTTTTCTAAGATTTTTTTTAATCCAAAATATTCGATTTGTATTTATAGAAATATATTTATACAGCCATTAATAAAAGAAAATTAGGGACATTTCCTAAGAAATTCCGAGAATTGAGTCCAATTCATGTAGATATCTATCCTATACATTCCTAGTGTTATAAGTTAACGTTCTAGAAGGCAAAAGGGGCATTGGTTAATACAAATTTTGAGCTCGAGGTTAATAATTTAGACTTCTGGGGTTTAATTAGTTATTAATTATATTACTTGGAGAGGATAAAGTTTAGATAATTAATCAAGGTCTAGTATACGTACCTCGCGGACAAGATCGTCCCAAGCGTCCTGAAAATGGGTACCGAAGAGTAGACCAGCGCCACCCTGGTCAGTAGGATCCACAGAGGTACGACCTAGACAGACTAGGAACATGGCCCCTCCTCTCTTAACCTCGGCCGCCCTCGCCCTCAAAAACTCAGCCAAGTCCGCCTGAAACTGCCTCTTGTACGCCGTTGTCGTCTTCTCTCCTGCCCCGTGTATAAACACCCTTCCTCTATTGTACCCCGCCGATCTCTTATCCGTCACACTCTCCGGTACCTATATTACTCAGTAAAACCTCTATAAATTAATAAGATTGAGAATATATTATTTTATTAATTTATTGAGATTTTAATTTATAAATATATTAATAAATTCAAAACTAAATTTTGGAACCGAAAAAAATTGTTGATTTATCGAGATATTTATTTATAAGTATTCGTTTATAGAGGTTCTACTAATTAAAGTACGTGTGTATACCTGAGAGAGCCAATGTAAGGAGAAGGCAGAGTGGAAAAAGTCAATGGTTCTTGCCGGGAAAAGTCTCCGGTAAAACGATCCGGGAACACCAGCGACGAAGTAGGAGCGGTTTCCATCGGCGGCAAGGCACTCTTCCATGCAAGAGTTAGAGACAAGTGGTGGAAGAAGCTGAAAAAGAGTGTTGAAATCGTTGCTTGGGAGATCCGAGAAGAAAGCTGTGAACTCCGGCGGGTCGTTTCCTGCCGCATCAAACCGCTTTGAGATGTGTTTCACTATGAAATCGATTATGTGGACGGTGTTTGCTCCGGAGGAACAGCCAAGATCAACCGCCGTGAACGGTGGAGGTGAGGCGGAGGAGTTTATGTGAACGTTGTCAAGTGTTTCCTCTAAGAGGTGAAGCATGGACCGTGCATGCATCGCCTGCATATTGTATACTCAAATTTTTTCACTTTCATGGGTTGTATTAAGCTGAAATATTATCGATCATTTTATTCTAAATATATACATTCCAATGCACTCAACACTAAACGCATTTGTTTTAATATATTTTGAGCACCCTAAGCTTGCTTAAAATATAATCTCTGCTTATATTTGATAGTCGAGATAAAAACGAATTAGTTAATAAGAAGTTTTGATAATGGAACATAATTAAGATGTAGAGAGACCTGAGCTTGAGAGTTATTGGCATAGCTGTCTTGTCCTTTGCCACCTTTCATGCTAAGAAGTCTCTCGAGCTTCATGTTACATACAGCAACGTTGTCTCCCTTAGAACCCATTCTCTCTTTTCTCTCTATCTTTCTTTGTACCTAATTGTTTGTTTGAATGAGACAAGCTCGAAGAGACGACTCATATTTATAGAGAAACCGGACAAAGAGATGAAATGGTAAACGTATAAAATTTAGGTGAATGAGTAAATGTGCCGGGCAGGATATAGAATATAATATAGAGTACATACTCATTATTGAGTTATGTCTAACATAAAATTCTATCATGCATATATTGAAGAATTAGCATTAACATAACTTTAATACTACAATAATGTAAATTTTTCTAAAGAAATAATTAATGTAAATATATTAAGAAAATATACCGAGATCTAACACATTTTTTTTTCCAGATTTTACGAGTTTATTTCACAATTAGATTTATAAATCCAAAGTAAATGGTCCGCCAAGTTATCTTGAATTGTGTCAGTGGTGGTGATGAGACCAAGCAAATCAAAGGGTGTAACTGGATATCAAGTTTATGAATATAATGAATAAGATTATTGGAATGTATGGGATAAAAGAAAAATGGGATATGGGATAAAATAATAAAAACAAGTATCCCACACTTCCCACTTATTCATGAGTATTTGTTATCGTGAATATTTTAGTAAAGAAAATCAGGTATTCCCACGTATTCAGGAAAATCTTTCTGAATATCTTTTAATATTTTATTCAGAATAAATGGTGATTTTTTTGTGGAATTTTGTGGGATTAAGCATTCATGGTATTCATATTCCAAATTTTGTCCATCCAGTTACACCCAAACATGTGCTTGTGGTCCATTATTTTTTGCCAATTTTTCGAAAATATCTCTTTATTTTAGTGGTATAAATATTATGTTTTGTTAATTTACTGACTTGATTTTTTTTGTTTTATAATTTGCATCATTCTAAAACTCAGAACCAACTCTGAATAGTGCCGTTCCTTTGCATATTGTTATACTCATTATTCATGCAAACCAACGCATCATTATGTTTGTTTCCTAAAAAACAAAATAAAATTATGTGGTGTACTTGTGTCACATGATAAATGATACATTCACGGTTTGTCATTGTGCACTGTATGTTAATTTGTTTTGTCAACCACATTTTGTGTAGGCCTAATTGGAGTAAAGAGTACAACTATATACATACACGTATAATTGTGTCAATATTTGATGTGACATGTGTTGTCAACTGTTTTTGCGGTTGTGATTTAAAATGAAAATATCTCAAATCGACACTTCTGTCTAATAAGGATGTGAAGAGTAAATCGCATAATACAGTTAACATACTGACCACTATTTATGACGTATTTTTAGTTCTTTTAATGAACTACACTTGTTCTGCATTTTTACTCTATCATTTATATCGCACTATCCAATCTATTTGTTACACATCGTTGATCTTTTATTAGCAACTCACATGAAAAGTTATATCATAAGAGTTTATTAGAAGTTAAATCTAATTTTCAATTGTTTTAACTAGGGTGATATATATATATGATTTATTAATTAGTTTAACTTGGTTTTGGGTATTTTGCCAACCCTAAATCATATCAGGGATGATAATTTGATCCGTCGGGTCGTAGTTAATCGCATTGTAATAAAGTTAGGAATTAATGATGAATACGATGAATGATGATATATATTACAGATATGGTGTTAAGGTTAAATATTGTTGGTTATGCATGAGGTTAGTAAAATATATATATTTGTTTTCTAAATAACTTATTGCGTATGACACAATCCTATACACAAAGCATACGTGTGTATATGCACTTTGTGCTTTTATAGGTTTAAGTTAATTTCAAATAAACTTGCGATCCAATGAGCTATAAGGTTTGGGTTAATTAAAGAGTCTTAAGAGTAAAAATTAATTGGGTGGCTTTACAAATTCATGATGAGAAAAATCAAAAGGAAAATGAATGTGTTTCCCTATGATACCACCCGAGGGAACACTAGGAGTATCCAAGTTATGATATGATCTTTGGTTAGATTCATGCATGTTTCAAACATTCTTCATCCATCATGTTTTTCTATCCAATATCTTATATTCTTAATAATCATATTCCATGAAGATAGTGGTCCTAACGATTGTCACCTAGTCTCATAATTATATATGAATTTAATTACGAGCGACTTATATGAAGGCTTGCCAATTAATATACCAACCCTTGGTTTGTCAAAATCTGCTGTTACTTAATGACACGCAAGCTTCTCTTTTTTTTGTTGAATTAAATCTTCAAATCAGTCACTAATATAAATGGATTTAATTACTGTGGATGAGTTACATGAGTAAATGTAAAAGATATAGGAATAGAGAGTACACGAGATTGACGCAGAAAATTCTCAAAAGGAATCCAATGGAACAGATAGAGAGTTGAACAAAAGCTAGAGATTAGTTTGTTCATCATGTTGCCGGTTATTTTGTATCCATTTCTCTTCATTTTCATCATCATCCTTATCCTAAAACTAGATGTTATTATTTATTTTCTTGTTTTCCACCAGGCAGTAATTTTGGCATATCTATTCATGTATTATCAAAAGATAGTAACATATATGGATGTATGCTGATTAAAAATTTTTTTTTTATTATTTGGCCTAGTACGAGATGCTCTATATTATTAAATTGAATTTTCATTCCCAAATTCACAGTCTCGGACTTTTTGTAAACCTGTTCAATATATTTGTATAGTATTATGAAAACATATTTTTCAAAATCATGAACTCTAAATTATAAGTATAATTTAAAATATCTTCAAAATATTGTTTTCCTTTTCAATTTTAGGCCATATTTTGTTCTACGTGTCCATGCTAAAAGACGACCCTGATCGATCAAATTAATTTTCTTAAGTTGGATTTAGATTTGATGACAATAATGATTTAGATTATTCTTTGGATTGGAAATGTTACTATCAGAAAAATGTGTTTGGCAATTCTTTTCATAATAATTTTAGTCTATACTTTTTTTTTTTGAATAAATTTTAATCTATACTTGGATACTAAGCTTTTATTTTAATTAGAGTTTGGAGGACTTTACCTTTAATAAGACATATACCAGATATAGAGCATATATATTTGAATTAGTTCATTGAATTATTGATATTATTGATTATTATAATAAATAAATAAACACAAATGAAACAAAATAAATCTAAAAAAACAAAATTAAGAAATTTGTTGTCTTGTATTAATGTTATAGTTTGAAAGAATGAAAGGTAAATAATATCAAATATTTTGGAAAAAATTTAATCTACTTATTTGATTCTGATCCGAATGAAGGTTTTTTTTTTTTTTTTTTTTTTTTTTTTTTTTAAAAAACCTAAAAAATTTATTGAACTATAAGAACTTCTTTTTACATAAAACATAAAAACTAGCTATGGGTATTTACATTCAGTGTTCTGAATATCCAAAAGTTTCAAGAGAATCAAACAAGTCTGATAAATAAACTAGTGCCCTATATCTATTTGTCATGCACTTTATCCTGTGTATCACCTTAAAATATGTTTTAGTTAGAAATATATAGCATAAGTTTTTCTGTATGAAGATGATACTTTATCATGATGTCAAAAAAAAAAAAAAAAAGATGATACTTTATCATCTGACAAATAATCAAGTAAAATAAGAAAATGCAACATATAAATAAAATATATTGCATTGAAACTTCAATAAATTAAAATGAAACTAGGAGGGTGCTAATTTAGATTAAACATCATAATTCAATATTCTTAATTTACATTCATTAATATTTGAAGGCTTCTTCAGCCATTTTTATTGAACTCTAAATTTTGAGTCTTTTATTAAAGATTGGAAAGTGTCACTTGGATAAGGCGATTGTTAGTAGACACATGGATAGCTATTGCATGAAGTTCATAGGTAATATGATGTTACATCAAAAAGAATAATTAGCAAAACTTAAAAATGGGATAATTAAAAGATACACAAGTGGGGTTCAATATATCTTATATTAAGACAACAACCAAATTTTCACCAGCATGCCACAAGAGTCTTGAAAAGAAAGTCCCACTGTTGTATAGGTGATGATGTTACATCATCAAATTTTAGAAATTTCAGAACACCAAAATTTTAAATTATAGGAAGAATTACTTCTTTTAGAAGACAAGTAGAAAACCTAAACAAACTTTGCAGTATTATTAGTCTTTTTGTTTGAGTTGTATTCAAATCTATAGAACATTATTGATAATATTTCTATAGGTTTTGGCTGTTATCATTCTTAATGTCTCACCAAATCCACAATCATTCCAAATTTATTTCTACTCAACTAGGAAGTTTCAGTTTTCTTTTTATCTGTTCGGTCTTATATTTTTTTACTTCCTAGGTTTCTATAATGTTACGCTCCTGCTATGTTTTTTTACTTAATTATCTCAAGATGACCAATTAATTATGTAACAAAGTAGTTATCTTTCCTTTTTGATACATTAAAACAATTATAAAATGAGCTAGAAAAGGGTAATGAGAAGAGAGAGAGGAGAGATTATTGACTAATGATATGTGATGTATAGTTAATTGGAATTTGGATTGATCAATGACTACAAACTTTCAAGTAAAGAGAGTTTGACAATTATACGAGTTGGTCACAATATTCCTACATGAATAATTTCCTCAACCGATATTAAATTAATAGTATTTCGTTACTGCTAATTATCACAACTACATTAATTTGTTCTTAATTAGATGCTCAATTTAGAGACCTTTAATCATTAATGGTGTGAGAGTGTCTTTTCATCATTACCAATGTATTAGTATGTATGGTTTAGATATTTTTTAAGTAATTAAATTTGATTATTTAGAATGAAATATGATTGTGGATGTCAAAATCCACACTTAAGCCTTTAGCTCTCGTATGAGTATGAATCGGCATGAGTGAGAATCAATAAAATTGTTGGATTTGATATTGAATGGAAAGTGAAATGGATACAATACTACATTGTTATTATTATATTTTAGAGACCTTTGATCAAGTCTTCGAGCTCCCTTTTATAGCTTAGATTTTATATTTGCACACACAGTTAAACTTTTTTGAGCTCGCAACCCTTCTTGAAATTGCTGTTTAATATCCCTTTTTGTTTTAATCTTTAGGAGATTTAGAAGGTAGAAATCCAGCATCAACTGTGGTAATTTTAAGACAGATATATAATTTAAAATTGCATATAGACCAATCAATCACAGTTAAATAATACTCAATCTCTTCACTAGGCAACGACCATGTAGAGACTTAAGTCTCATGTAACGATATTAACCGTTAGTTATAGTTATTAGTTGATGTTATTTAATTATCCTCAGATGAAATCATGGATGGTTTCTCTACACCTAATTCTACCACAACCATCAACCGAAATACTTATACTTTTTGTTTCTATGTTAAACCATTGGTCCATCTAGGCATCTATATAATATATAAACACACACATATATATATATATATATATATATATGTATAGTTCTATATATAGTACATATATTAATGAAACCGAACTCCAAATTAATATTTTTCTTATCAACGTCATGTAATATATAAAAAATTTGGTTCGAACCTACGATAATAGAGTAACAACATTAACACAATAGAATAAGTTACAACTTACAAGTTCTGGTTTAATGCAAATTAACATATTTTAAGTGTCAACTTATTTTTTGTTCCTTAAGAAAAAACAAAGTTAAATATTACGTACGGTGGGCGTAAGATTCAAACGCAGACTAAAGTTAGATAAAACTTTATCCTTGATTTGGTTCTTCATCAAATTTCACCTCAAACTAGGAAAAAGAGACACAAATTAAAGAAGTTAAAACTCTAACTACACTCTTTTTTTTGTTTCATAAGTGTGTAATTTAAAATAATGTCAATAAAGTAGAAAGCAGGTTGGATTAATAACCAGAAGACCAGGAAGTCTGTTTTTTTTTTTTTTTAAACTTTCTTTAAATAGTTATCGAGTCTTTCCAAATTTATATATAATTACCGTGATCCTCGCTATTTTCACGTAACACTATGCCCCAATCTGCGCTCTTAAATTATATTTGCATAACCATGCATGCTATTTAACTTCCATATTAACCTAACCGAAGAACCGACACATCTATGCAATATTTTTATACATCAGCATATATTACATTATTTCAAATATTAGTGGAAGTGATCGATCGAGAACTATACGACAAATACAGTTTAGTTTAGCAAAGAAATTCAAACATTATGATTCTATTTGACATTAATGATGATTAGTAGTACTAACTAGTAGTGAGAATAATAATGTTTGACATTGCTAATAAAAGAGCATCGATGCTAAAAGAGCATCAATCGTGAATAGTGTATGTCGGCTTCAGATTATTGGACAATTAATTGATGGAAATATGTGATGGACTCTTGCTCTTTAGTTAGAAGACGACAACATAACGATTAAGGTATTAAATTTATTTTTCAAAAACGATTAACGGTAAGTTACGAGATAGGAGATTCGATTTATGTAGACTTTGAATTCAATTATAATTTCCTAGGACTATATTTAATGAATACTATAGTATTTACTTTTTGTTGGTTTTTAATTTGAGACTTCAAGGAGTAATTAATTAAGGAGTTTTATGTGGTTTAGTCTTGTTTTAAGATTCTTGATGGCAAGAACCGTCTCTACAGGATGGAGAGGGGTGTTTTTGTACCGGATACAGTTTTTTTTTTGTTAATAGATTTAAGGTTCAAATTTCATAAAAATTATTAAAAGATGGTTAAAATTTATAGTAATATAGATATTAGTCGAATTTTGTACATGTATGATCCATAATTTAGTTGAGACGGTTCTGGCGATGACAACATCTACTTAGTGTTAGGGTTTTGTTAAAATGAGATGGTTCACTTAATTATTTTGTTAAAACTGACTCTTTTTTTTTTTTTTTCTCTTTTTGGGAGAAGATTGGAAATGCTCATGTTGCTTACCCGAAGACATCGACCACAGATTGTGTACAAGCATGCCTTATCTTCTTGCACATTACATATTTTTATTTTTCTTATTTTTTACTCTTGATTGAAAATTAAATGCTCACCGAACTTTAAGAAAACCGAGTTTTCCAAAGTTACGTATAAAAATTACTAGCAAGTCGGTTACAAAAAAAAAAAAAAATTACTAGCAAGAATGAAGTCTTTTTGGGACAAAAAGCCAAGACTCTTTTCTTCTATACTCAAACATTCCCTTTACTCTTTTGCTTTATTTACTTTGACTTTGACCTTACTTTGATTGAATAGTCTGAAATTTGTTGGGAAGAGGTTAAAAATTTAATTTTGAAGGAGGAGGGTTGTTAGGGTAATTAGAATTAAAAAGGGAGTCAGTACAGCCAATTCCCCTTGTTAAAACATATATTATTCTCATTTTTTTTACTAGCATTATTCATTTGTCTTATGAATGATGTGTTTAATCACTCTCTTTTTGTTTTTTTTTCTTTCTTTAAGCAGAGATTAATAGATCAAAATCCACAGCAGTTTTCGAAACCATCATATATAAAAATTAGAACTTTCTGTCACTCAAAACATTAGAAATAACACAATTCCATTTACAGTAATTGGCATCTTTTTTTTTTTTTTTGAATAAACTGTTAACTTTATTCAGAAAAAAAAAAAACAGTATACAAGAAGAAATAGTCTTCATCACCCAAAATTCAAAGCAACATTAGCCTGCTCTACTTACTATCCACTCTAAATA
>OVAF01000810.1:0-30834 GCA_900406245.1 Odontarrhena argentea
ATTAGGAAAACCTGTTAGTCCTAAGTGGTTAGGATTAGATCTTGTTTTCCTACATAACAAAACTAAAGATCTTACATTTAGACCCTCATAAACTCTCCGGGATTCCGAGATAATTTCTCACTCCACCGTCCTTAGAAATTCCTATCTGGCCCTTGATATAAAAATTTATCATTTGTCCGGATGCCTGTTCATAGGATCTCAAATTTCCTCTTACTCGGATGCATTCGCTTGACAAAAATAAATAAACTATCATCCTCAAATAGGAGATGTGAAATTGATGGGCACCCACGAGCGACCTTTTAACTCTGTCTGTGTTTTATCCAGCTCCTTACGCTTTAAATTAGCTAATAAACCTTAGTACATAAAATAAATAAGTATAGAGATAAAGGATCTCCCTGTCGTAATTTATTTCTCGCAAGGGCATGATTAACCCTTTTGGATCCCCATTAATCAAGACCTGAAATAAAACAGATTTACACACCACATAATCCTTGATATCCATACCTTGTGAAATCCCAACTGTATTAAAACTTTTTCTAAAAATTCCCATTCAATACAGTCATAAGCTTTACTCATGTCCGTCTTGATCGCCATGAACTTTTCCTTACATGATGGATTCGTCCGTTGTCCATGAAACATTTCTTGAGAAATCAAGATGTTATCAGTAATTAAACGTTAAGACACAAAAGCCGACTGCGTTTCGAAGATCATCCCCAGAAGGATCTCCTTCATCCGAAGACACAGTACTTTAGATATAATTTTGTAACTTGAGTTACATAGACTTATTGGTTGAAATTCCCCCATCCCTTTTGGTCTTTCTGTTTTTGGAATCAAACAGATATTAGTCGCGTTAAATTGCCTATCAAAAGCCCCAATTCTGAAGAAATTAGAAATCAGACTAACCAATTTTTTTCCTTAATCGACGACCATAATCTATGAAAAAAAAAGCGCTTTTATACCATTTGGCCCTAGAGATTTCTCGGGATGCATGTCAAACAATGATCTTCTCACTTCTTCTTCCGTTATATCCCGTAAAGTCTCGTGTTCATATCATATGTCACCTTAGGACTTACTGCTTGAATAATCTCGTAGTCAGATCCCAAAGCACCCGACCGAAAAGCTCCCGAAAGTAATCCGTAGCAATTTGCTCAACACCTAAATCTGTCTCACCCAAACCCCGTTTGAAATTAGGCCCATAATCCGATTACGAGCCTGCCGTTGTTTTGTCACAGCATGAAAATAATTAGTATTTTTATCTCCATCCAGAAGCTAAAGATTTCCGCTCTTTTGTTTCCAATACAACTCCTCATCTTTGTAAGTCTTATGTAATTTTCTAGTGATATCTAAAATCTTCTCCCGAGCAACAGAATCATCATTCTTTGCCTCCTCCAATGCATCCTTTAACATTAACAAATTTGCATGTCCGGGTAAAATATTATTTTTCCGCCACCAAGAAATTGAGTTTCGATAATTCTTAATCTTTTCCACAAAACATGTTGTTCTAAAATTCCTTGTCCTATTTCATCCTGCGATTATTTACTCTCTCTACCCAACCAACGCTTATCAAACCGAAAAGTTTGTTTTCTAGCTAAATTTTGGGTAAAAAACTCCCCAAAAATTGGACGATGATCCGACCCGATCATCTTTAGATGTCTGAGAATGGATTTCGGAAACAAACAATGCCATTCTTAATTCCCCAAAGCCCTGTCTAACCGACATCTAATTGTCGGTTTGACTACATCAACATTATTCATTTTTATAACTCTATATCCTCTCCATGACAATTTATTCCCATAACAATGAAAATCCATCATCCCACAATGATTAATCATATTATTAAAAGATACAAAAGAGTTTGCCGACCGCAAAGCTCCACCTCGTTCTCATGATTTTCTGTGAGTTCGTTAAAGTCCCCAATTAATAACCAAGACTCTGTTCTTTGCAAACTAATATTATGCAAAAAACCCAAACTAATCCTCGAAATATAGTTTTTTTTTTTGGTTCAAACCATAATTCTATTAAAAGGATAAATCAACCTCCATCAATGGAGGAGTTCAGGGATACAATGACATTCTGTACAAGTAACTCAGCTAAAGAGATTGTCGAACAAGAAACATTAAAAAAGCTAATAAAATGAAAAACTGCAACAAGATAATAAATATATGTGATCATATTCTTCAACTCATTGACAACTCCACCCTTGTTGAGTAAGGTGACAAAGAAAAAGCGAAACCGAGTTTACATGGAACTTTCGGAATCCAACTTGAGGAACTGTGATATTGGCAGTTTTGACAGCGAGCGTTTCTGCAACCAGCGCTTAGGAGGTGAACTGATGTAAGGTTGAACCTTGAAAGACAATGGGTGTACGAGCATCCTATAATCTTCATCCGAGACCATACTCGAAAGAGGATGCGAGCCATGCAGTATCTACAAAGCACATAGAAAAGGCCATATCGACAGTGGCCAGAGGTTGTTGACGAGTGGGAGCAAGCAGCGTGAGATGAGCCAACTCCATCAAGAGAACAAATTGTGCATCTAGCCTTTGCTAAGCTATAATACTTGTTTTGAAGAACACCTCTCTTTATACAAACCTGCGTGAATCAAAGAGAATAGAACAAAAATATGCCACAACAGACCATAAAAGAGTTAAATGGATTAGCAACAAAAAGGACTAGACTCAAGCAAGTATCAACCTCAATACAAGGTAAAGGTAAGTCACAACAAGTGTGAACAGCAAGAGCCATCAAACAGTGTGAGTATTCAAGCCAAAACGATGTACCCATATTCTTACATCTTCCACCCACAATCAAACAAAACACAAACCTTCTAATAGTATGAGTCTTTACTAGAAGACTCCAACACACAGGAGGATAGGAATTCAAACCCAAATATACCGAAGTTGCTGTTGGTGGGGTGGTTGAATTGTAAGGGCTTGTGAGTACAGAGATGAACCGAAATACCTGCTTCAATATGGGCAAAGAGAGAAGACTTCCTCGTCAGATCTGAGAAAGGGACTGAGAAAATCTTGAGGAGGGGCGGTGGATCTGGAGGTGGTTCGGGAGGAGCTGGAGGATCAGGAGACTCCGGTAACCCAAAATTTTTTGCCGGTTGTGGCGAGGGAGAAAGGGAAGAGTCTGAGATCAGAGTCACCCTTGAAATAGACCTTGACAAGGGGGGGAAGCAGTTGGAGGAGGATGTTTAGGGGGTGGCGTTTTCTTGACCATTTGGAACCGGCCGATGCCGGTGTTGAAGAGGATGGGTGGCTTGGGGCTCGAGAAGAATCGTCTCTCTAGAGAGAAATTATGTTTTTTTTTCCACTAGTGTTATTTTCCTCGAAATATAGTTGTTATCATTTATATAACCTTAAATAAAGAATCAAATCAAAATCCATGAGAAATTACTTCAAGTAATCTAAATCAAAAAGACCAAATTCTATGAATGATTCTTATTTTTTTTAGATTTTTAGTACTGTTCCTAAAACGGAATGGCGAAAATCGAATGAATATGCAAAACATAATAAACTCAAACATATTTTGATTTAGAATCTGTATGGTAGAATAGTTCGGTTTCCGGTTGTTTGGATAAAATAATCAAATCAAATATATGAATTCTTACATATTTTTATATCATAATTTCAGTCAATTTATGGTAGGTCATTTAGAGTAATTCAAATAAAAAAATCGGGTCGAACACACTAAACCGAATCCAAATAATATACAGTTCCAAATCAGTGTTCATCCACCTTATGCAAACCCAATGAATCGAGAGGTTCTCAAACTGAGTCGAACCGAAAACGATTGAGCCCTATATAAATCCTAAAGTAAATATATGTATATATATCAATTTAGGAAATTATAGTTTAGATATGGTTTCAATCTTGACAAATCACAAAGTTCACCCCAATCCAAATACAATATTTTCTGTGAATAAGAAAAAGACAAAAGAGATGAAGAATCAGTTCTTGGTGATGGTTTTGTTACACTTGTCTTTGACCCATTTAAAACCCGACAACGTTCCTGTCTTTACCATCTTCAACCCCGAACTCGCCGTTGCTTTTGTCTTCCCTAGTCCTGCCTCCATTTTTTCTTTGTATTTCGCCGACGCTCTACCGCCTCCTCCACTGTCGGTCGTTTCTTTCTCCGGTTGTTTGTTGTCCCACTGATCGGCCCATGAATTTCTCTCCATATTTTACAAAGAGATTGTTTGGTATGTGACAAGTCTTATTGATCTGATGAAATTAGTGACTAAGTCATGCGTTTTATAAAGGTTTGGTGGGGGTAGACAGAAGATTACTTTCTCATTAATTAAATTTTAATTAGTGGTTGACAAAATTTAAAGTTAATTTTGTGATTGACGTTTCATTAGTTTGGTAATGGTGTAATAATTAATGATATTGTGTTGAATACTTACACATGTTCATTCTAATTGTGTGTATGTACAGTATGTATAACAAGATTTCCTAATTCTCATTACGAATTAGTCATTATTAAGTTAATGCGAATTCATTTGTGCTTATCTTTTTGACCTCTTCCCTCTGTCTACTTTGACTTATTCTCCCACATTGATACCTTATTATATCGTGATCATTTGAGCCATACACTTTTATGAAAGACATAGTCATACAGATGGATTTCGTCGATAGTTTATACGTGAATTATATATATCTCGACATGTCAGATGGGCAAGTCCGGTTTAAGTTACAAAGTGACTTGCTTATAAAGAAAATAAGTTAAATATATAAAACATAGCTTATATCAATCGTAGATCCTCATAGACACAACTTTCATAAGAATATAAAGTTTATCGAAAGTGAACACTAAACATAAAAGTATTATCACATAGGGATGGGCGTTTCGGTTACGATTCGGTTTCATCGGTTTTTCGGGTTTTTAGTTTGACAAAAATTCAACCCATATAAAAACCGTTTGTATTTCGGTTCGGTTACAGTTCGGTTTCATCGATTTTTCGGTTTGAGAAAAAATGAAATCATTAAAATCCATATAGACTTCGGTTCCATTTGTCGGTTTTTATTGGTTTGAAACAACATAAACAATTAAAAAATTGCCGCTAAAAAAAAAACAATTAAAAAAAATTGAATCAAAATTAAATAACCATTTCCTTAAATGTAAAAAAAAAAATGATCCTATAAAACTATAACCAAATAGATGAACTAGTAAAAAAGATAAAAAAAAAAATATGAAAACTTAATTACGAAAAAGAGGAAAAATATATGTATAACATATATTTTAAGGGATTTATTCATATGACTATCCATTTAAAAAAAAAACATGTGAGTAAATTTGATAAAACTAATATTGATACATTAATTCTTAAAAACCCGAAAACCCGAACGGTTTTACGGTATAAAACCAAAACTGAACCGAAACCAAAATGTTTTGAAAATTATAACTAAACGAGTTATTTGGTAAAACCAAAACCGAACCGAAACACCTATTTACGGTTCAGTTTCGTTCCGTTCGATTCGATTTTTTTGCCCAGCCCATCACATGTGAGCTTGCTAAATGGTGTTTATAGATGGAGACTGGAGATTGAACGCGACTAGATGACGAGCCAAGATTAAAAAAATATATAAAGAGATTGTCAATATATTAGTTTATAAAATTTATATTTATCTACAAATATATTATTTATATTTATATTTATCATAGTTTAAGAAATTATGTGTAATCTATATGTTGTATCATTATTAATGTAATTATTTCTAAACACTTTTGTGTTTGCTTGCATCAGTTTATCAATGATAACTAGTTTCGTTTTGTGTGTTTAGGACACCATTTCTTAATGATAAAATGGAGAAAACTTGTATGACAAATGTTTTTGTGTCTTTACACATGGATTTTTTGGGTTTGATCAACCCTTTGATTGATCTTTTCTGTGACCTCCAACTTGCCCATATTTAGAACCTTGAACGTATAAGATCATTATTTATGAGTTAACATTTTTTAAAAACTTTAAATATACTTCTATGTGTTAAATTATCGAGTGTGATGATTTTTTTTAGGGAAAATATCACTAATACATTTTTTAACTCATTTCTTTCAAAAATACACTTTTTTATTATCATTCTTTCAAAATTACACTTTGAAGGAAAATTATGTTAAATACCACCAATAATTCTTAAATCCAATAATTGACACAGTATTCATAATTGAGTGCGTAAACCACAATTCACACATTTAAGAAAGAAAAAAAACCACAATTCACGAGGTTTGTAATAAATTATTTTCTAAAAATATATTATTTTTAATTTCTAAGTGGAGTTTCTTCTAATTAAAAACAATGAAGTATTTAGTTGATCGACAATAAAAAAAAAAAAAAAGAAGTATTAGTTGATGTTTCAAATTGTCACAATTTCAAATTAATTTACATAAAAATGTAAATCACGTTTAATTTCTCCATGCAAACGCACATAATAACACCTATTAATACCATGTTTTCTCTACCTAAATTTGATTTGGTTTAACCAAAATTCAAAATGAAACCAAATTTCCTATTCCCTATATTTTAAAATAAGTGTTATACTAACTGTTTTAACACAAGAAAACATGTTATAGTTTCTATTATATCAATAAAAAAGTTACTTGATTATTCATAATTTTTCACTAAATTTGGAGTTAAAATTCAAAATTAATATAAGAAATTACACTGAAAATTTAAAACAACACTCTTTATTATGAAACGAGAAAAATCTTCTAAAACGATATTTTAATTATAGAAGGTAAAACGAGTGAGTATTTCATGAATTGATTTCAAGGAATGCAAGCTTCTAAATTTATAAATACAGAATTTAATAAATGGTTGCTTTCAAATGACTAATAAATGGTTATGTCACAGTATATATCAATATCTGTGTCGTGCTCGTGTGGATTTATATGTGTTGTGTAAAAGTTAATCGAAATGAAACACGAAAACGGAATTTGAACATTCGCCTTGGTGCAGAGACAAAAACCGACAAAAACAAATTACAGCAATAAATGATGTCTCGAGAAAATCTTACAATCGCTTATGTAATGAGAAAACCATATGTACAACGCATTTATGTACGTACACACCAAACCTAATCATCATAACTTTTCTTGACTTTGTACCAAAACGACACAATCATTTGTATATACGGAATAATCTACCATATAGAGATCTTTATATTTTATACATACAGATATATATGGCATGAACATGCTTTGTAAGTATGAACGACAAAAAAGGCATGAATTAAGTTCATATTCTAACTTTCATGAAACATTATAAACCACACGCATCCCACATACAGATTTGGCGTACATACATGATACATGATTCATTGTTCGAATAGATGATAAATTACATGCCGTACTTCAACGTTTTCCAATCCAAGAAACTAATTCCAAAATGCAAACAACCATTATATTTGTGATTTAATTTTAAGGAAGAACATAGATATATATAAAGTGTGACACATAGATCTAAATAAGTCAAAACAAAAAGAAATACAAGAAAAGAGAAGAGAGAAAGAAAGATAAAAGAGAAATAGTTGATTTGATGATTATGAATGAAGATGGGCTTGAAGTAGCCAAGGATCGGACCGAGACGCTTGATTCCCCTTTCGGATCTCGTACGTGGATGATGATGATGATGATCAAGAAAGGAAAAAGTAGAGAGAGATGAGGTTATAAACCCTAATCTTAAAATGTAGATCAACAACTACTAGTTCATCTTCTTTTTCTTGGGATTCTTGATCTTGGGTTTTTGTGGTGATGTCTTCTTCTTGGGTAGTGGGACATGGGAGGTGAAGAGAAAGAAGAAGACGATGAAGATGAATCATCATCATTATCATCATGATATGGGGAATGAAAGAGAGAGAGAGAAAGAAGTGAGGTTGTAATGATGATGAGTGGTGAAGAGAAGTCAGAGGTAGTGGAGGAAAATGATCATTACTACTTTGAACCAAATGCTTTCTACCTTATCTCTCTTTTCTTTTCTTTTCTTTTTTTATTAGGCTTCCAAGAAAATATTACTATAACCCTATCTTTATCTTTATGCTCTTGAGCCTCTCTCTCTCTCTCTCGATCGATTAGAAAAGCATTTGTGACAAAACTAAGGGTTACAACTTTTTCAATTGCTTGTCCAATGTTACGAGGGAAAAAACATATTATTTTTTTTCTTTTATTTTACATGATCTTTATATTTTTAGGGTCTCTCTACCTACATCATTTTAGTGTAATGTATATATATTCTACTTTAAATTAGGGAAAATTCCTTAAAAAAACGTTAACTTAATTATTTTTTCCCAAAAAAAAACGTGAATTTTTATCGTTGCCAGAAAAAAATGTGAATATATTTTGGTTACCTGATTAACACTTGAACTTTTTAAATGTTCTCAATTACAATGTAACCAGTTAACGGCCGTTAGCGACTGTTAACGGCCGTTAATGACCGTTAATTGGATTCGTTGTAATGAGAAACATTTAAAAAGTTCAAGTTTTATTCCGATAATGATAAATAATTGAAGTTTTTTTAAGGAAATGAAAAAGATCACATATTTTTTGAGAACCCTTTTAAAAAAAAAAATTAAAATGTTGACTTTTTCGCCACAAAAGGAAAAATTAGTGGATTAATACACAAAAAATTGAGTAACTTTTTTAAAAAAACTAAATGATAATTATTCATAAATATTTGTGACATCATTAGAATTCAATTTTAAGTTTGTAGATTAATACACAAGACAATTAAGGTTTTTTGGATATCAAAGCATAAATATTTTAAACATTTTTAGAGATCATGCAAAAAAAAAAAACTTCTTACAATCTTGGGGTGATACACGCAAAAGTTATGAATACAATCAAATGATCTCTAGAGGTGTCCAAAAATTTTATGCACTGATATCATTTGTTAATTTTTGAAAAAACATTAATTTTCATGTGTATTAAAGCATCTCCAACCATACTCTATATCTTACTCTAATTATATTCTAGAGTAAAACATTCTCCACCTCTACTCTATTTTCATCTTTAAAATAGAGATCTCTATTTTTTCCTCTAAATTTGGAGGAAAAAAAATCAAGATCCTCTATTTTAGAGATGAACTTTTAAATTTATAAACTTAGTTTAATTTGGTATTTCATATAAAATGGTCACTCAACTTTTGTGTCTATTAATCCATAATTATTTGGTTTTTGGTTCCACGTATGGTTAGAAATGCTTTAAAACACACGAAAGTTATTTTTTTTTTTTCGAAAATTAACAAATGATATCAATGCATAAAAATTTTGGACACCTCTAGAGATCATTTGATGTTATTCATAACTTTTGCGTGTATCAACCCAAGATTGTAAGAATTTTTTTTTTTTTGCATTATATCTAAAGATGTCTACAATATTTATGCTTTGATGTCCAAAAAACCTCAATATTTATGCTTAGATGTCCAAAAAACCTCAATATTGATCTACAAACTTAAAAAGGAATTCTAATGATGTCACAAATATTTATGAATAATTATCATTTAGTTTTTTTTTTTAAAATGCTACTCAATTTTTTTGTGTATTAATCCACTATTTCTTCCTTTTTTGGTGAAAAAATCAACATTTTAATTTTTTTTTTTCAAAAAAAAATTCTCAAAAAATGTGTGACCGTTAACTGGATTCGTTGTAATGGGAAACATTTAAAAACTTCAAGTTTTAATCAGGTAACTAAAATAAATTCACGTTTTTTTCTGGCAACGATAAAAATTCACGTTTTTTTTGGGAAAAAATAATTAAGTTCACGTTTTTTTTTAAGAATTTTCCCCTTTAAATTATGGCCATCTTTTTAAATAAGATGTTGTATTGCTTCTCCAATCTATAAATTGATCAACAAATTTCGTATATATATACACACAAATTAACATAACAGTGATATTGCGTAGAACATATCTTTTTTTCTTATTTTGTCATCTCAAAGTTATTATTCAAGAACTGAAAACCCATAAATGGATACAAGCAGTCCCATTAGAGGGGAAATTACAACCCCATAAAGGGGAGTTAAAACAACAACCCAGAAGGGTTAGGCCTAAAACACTCTCAACAAGAGAGTTACTAAATCCCGCTACACGGGATAAGATGGTCTCGACCGAGACAAAGAGTATCCCTCTTGTTCCCGTTAAAGCGGTTAACCGACCGCATCGGGAGATGGCCGCATAACACGTACCCTATTAGGATCTCAATTCCCGAACTAATACAATAGAAGATATTTTGTCTTTTTTTGTTTTGAATTTTTATTGTTGTCTTTTTATTCTTGTTCCTTTGTTTATTTTTTACTAGGGGAAGGTCCGCGCCATGCGCAGATTTAAAATATATTATATTTTATAAATAAATTACAATATATAATATTTTTAAAAATATAAAATAAGAATATATTGATGGAGGCAAAAAAATAAATATATGTATTTATATATGTTAAAACTCTCTTATAGTATAATTGAAAAATAAGTTATTCACTGAAAATTCGATCAATAAGTTTTCCTATACTCTAAAAACCCTTAGCCAGTCTTAAACCCAATAGTTTTTTTGTGTTTTTAATAGACACGACTTTATCACATCATTTCGTTTTTCGGTTGAAATAATTTGTAAATTACTTCTATAGTTATGTATATGTGTGTATTCTAAGATATGTATGATTGCTATTCTTTACTTATTTATTCTTTTCTTTTTACCAACTCTTAAAAATAACTTATTTATTCTTGTATTAGGCTTTAATTAATGTCATATTAACTATTTTTTTCTTATTGTTAATATGTGACTATACTTACAATTATAACAATTGATTTTTAGATATTGAAATTTTACAGTCATACAGATGGTTTTTTTTTTTTTTTTCAACTCATACAGATGGTTTGAATAACGTATTTTCATTGTTTTTAACACTTGAATTTCTTAACCACTTCAAAAGATTTGTTGTAATATAGTGTTAATGCAATTTCATTATTTCCCTTTTTATAACATCTCTTAAAAAATTAAACATTGAATGATAGTTCAAAGAGTTTACCAACGAAAGAGATGATATTTTGTAACATACATACAAATGGTCTGTGTCATATTAGGCTATAATTTTCTGTTATGGAACATGTGAATTATTTTATGGAACATACAGTACATTAATGTTTTATTATCATTATTATCAAAAGCTATGAGATTTTTTTTTAAAACAAATAAATGCCAGCATTAAATATAGAGGACACATGGCAGCTTGTCATAGCTCTGGTTTTTGGGAAACCTTACTTTATTATATAAGATTTCTCCATGCCCTATGTTTTTAGTTATAAAAATTATTTAGAAAATACAACAAAACTACATCAAAATAGAGCATATAACCAAAGCATCCGGCTACAAACATTTTTTTAAACAAAATCATAGGACATAAAAAATAAAAACCAAATTTCTTAATATAACTATGCTTTCAATATCACCAAGCCATATTAGACATGAATACTTTGATAACATGAATGTTTGAAACTAATAGAAAACCATGCAAAACCAAAGAAATAGTTTTGGAATAAGAAGAAAAATACTAAACTTTAGAAAGCAAAGAAAAATTAGGATTGGAGCATTCTCCAATCTCATCCTCCTTACTCATTTGTCTTTTCCACCTTAATTATTTAGGTGTCTTGCTTCTTGGTTTTCCGAAATTCTCTAAACCATAAATCACGAAAAAATGTAACAATAGTTACATTTACATTTATCAAAATTTAATCATATTTGAATATTTCAAAATAAAATATAAAAAATCATAAAGATATTGATTTTTTATTTTTAAAAATATTAACCTATGAATTAGAGGAATGATCAGCTTGTGTGTTTTTTACTTCGCTCATGTGCCCCTCAAAAAGTAAAAATCACACCCACCGACCACCTAAACACATTTGATTAATAACTCAAATAGGCGAGCTTCTTTGGCACTATTTTTGCTTCTACATCAGTTGAAATATGTTTAGGTGGTCGGCGGGTGTTATCCGCCCGCACACTGTGGATATCACAATATGAATTATTCTTTATTTTGTATAACTATAAAAAAGTTATTAATGTGGTGTATATGTAATTATAACACAAATTTAACCAAAAATAAAACCAAAATATTTGGTCTAATACTATAATAGAAATGAAAGTATTACACTTGAAATCATAATTAATAAGTAATAACTTCTAATATCAAACATTTCCAAAAACTTCTTTGTATACCACATTAGCAGTCTTTTTCTGGAAGTTGCCCTCCTCGTCTACTCTTAGTACTTTTAGCCCTTCCTCGATTTTACTCTTGATAATGCGACATATAATTGGCTAGGGTAAAATACAGATTTTAGTAAATACAAACCGACTTTTTCAAATGATTGACCTTGACTCTCGTTGACCGTCATTGCCCGATTTTGATTACCCCGTTTCGATTTCACAATTTCATCATTATCTCTTAGATGTAGAGAAAAATTGATCAAAGGTAGATTAATTTATTAAACATAATTAAGTAAGAGAATCGTGGTATCAAGACATTTTGGTATATTAATAACTCAACTTCTAAAGGATGAAAAAATGTGGAATCGAAATCGTAATGTTTTACATTATTGTAATGGTATAAATTAAAATTTAATTTTTGAAAAAGTAGTGATCCGTTAAGATAGATATAGCCAAAGATTTCAGAAATAAGGCTCAAATAATTACTTGAATACACCAAGAAACTTACATATATACAATCTGTGTAAATATAATATTGCAGACTAGAGACAATGATCAGGAATGATCGGCTCTTTTAGTTCGCTCATGTGCCCCTATCAAAGCACATGGTGATGCGAAGTAAAAAAGCACACCAGGCGATCACCTAAAGCACATTATATATTTTTTTTTTACTTAGATCAACATATATGTGACATAAGAAACATTTTTTACCCAAACTACTTAAAAATATCCCAAATACCCAAAATAATAATATTTGTACTCAAAGTACCTAAAAATATCCAAAATACCCGAAAATAATATAAAAAATCCAAAAATTGGAATAATGCACCTAACTTTTATTTTTCATCTAAATTATCCAAGCATACCTGTAAATATCCTAGATAACTGAATAAAAATAATTAAGAGAAAAAAATTATGAAATATCTTCGATCTACCCGAACATACCCAACCTTCAATCAAAATACCTATGAATAAATTTATATTTCGGGTATTCGGATATCCGTTTGGTTCTCGATCCTGTTTGGTTCTTTGGTTCTAGGAGTCGAAGGATACATTCATGTATTTTAATAATTCAATTCGGTTTCATGTATTTTTAGTTCGGTTCTCGGTTCCGATTATTTTTCTCGGCCTTTGCTAAAATATAGTGGACATTAAATATGCCTAAGAAATTCTTAAATTTTTAGCTAAAACTCTTGCAAGGATTCATTTGACAAATTGTAAACAAAAAAAAAAAATAATAATAATAAAAGGATTCAATTGAAAAAATGACATTCTTTTCCACATAAAAATGTTAAAAAATAAAAAAAATTATGAAGACCTAGGTGATTGGCTCGCACCGTTTGTTTTAAAATTTATAAGAAATTATAAAAGATCTAATATATTGAAATTCTCAAAATATTAATTTCTTTTTCTTTATCAAAAGTTGTTATTTATCTCAATGAGTATTTTATGAAAATTCAATCAATAAAAGAATATTGAAATAAGTCTAAAATATAATAATATACATAGGAGTGTTTAACCTATATTCGTTCAAGTTATTTTATCAAGGATCAATTCAGGTATTTTAACAAATCGGCTCGGTTCCGATTATTTTGTTCAATCCTAGTTAAATTTTAGTGAACATTAAATATGACTAAGAAATTCTAAGAGTTTTAGTTATGTTTAATATTTGTAAATATTAATAAATCTTTAATAATTGAAAGTCCTAAAGATATTAATTAGTTTTTATATAATTAGTTGGTATTTATCTCAAATAATATTTTAGTTTAATTCAACCAATTAATAATATTGAAATAAATCTAAAATATAATTTTTTGGTTATGAACTCGGTTCGTATTTTGGTTATGAACTTTCCTAGGCAACAAAATTTGGAATGAATAAAAAGTGGATCCGAAATGTTTTATTTTCAAGGATTAAAGGGTTTTCATCAAAAGCTTTCTTTTTAAGGTTTGGCTTTTGAACACCAAAGAATGTTGTAGTAATAAAGAAGATATCTTTATAAGATTAGAAAGCAAACAATAAGAAAGAATTAAAATAATTGAAAAAATATATTCTGAAAAAGTCTGAAATAAATAAAGAACATTGTTCTCTTCTTTTCTTGATATTTGTTACTTGTATACCCACTTTGTTGTTTCTATGCTTTATTAATATAGAAAACTTCTTCTTCTTCCTAGCCTTGGAATAAAAGCTCCAGTTTCGCACTTTGTTTACTCTGTGTTTGGTCAAAAATTAACCGTTCGATTCGAGACAGTTTTACGGAATGAAAGTCAAAAAGAAAATATATGAATGATCAACGATTTTCCATTATAATAGTTTTTTTCTTTGATTACAAGGAATTTATCGGAAAAATCATAGTAAAAATATATGGAGGTGACTAGGGTTTTCCACCCCTTTCTGATTGTTCCTCTTTCCGTTTATATAGGGAGGGTCTTGTGTTTATCCTCCGTCCCATCGTAATAGAAATTTATTATTATATATTCGATTGGAGCTTATCCTTTCCGAATATATCAGATTAAACTATTTCCTCATATCTCGGGAATTATTATCTTTTTTATATATATATATATATTAATAATTTTATATATATATATATATTAATAATTTTATTTAGGATAAAATTATGTCCAACAACTTGCACTCACTCTTTATTTTCTTATTAAGAAATTGTAGAGTAGTAGAAGCACTATTTTAGCATAAATGTAGAATTCACTTCTGTGTGATTTTCATGTGGACACATGGTCTAGGTTTTTTCTGTCGATCAAACAAATTCAGTAGTCGAATACGCTTCAGTGGCAGTGTCCCAGTGCTAGGACTTTGTTGGCCATGTTTAAAGTATTTGCACATTGCTGGTATGCTAATTGCCTTTGTAGGTGCATTGTTTATCTTAGATGCCCATGGGCTTTCGTATGGGCCACTCGGTGGTGTAGTCCTTTCATAAAGGAAGATATACATTTTTTATTGTCATTTTTTCCTTTCCTTCTCCAACGGTCAGCTTTCCCTTCTTCTCTGTCAACTTCTCTCTTTTTTTGGTTCTTTTTACTTTACCACAACCGATTGTAACCAAGTCGATTATTCATGGGCTGACTTGCAAGAAGTAGTTTTGATGCTTCAAAGATTCACTACAAGGATGTTCACTTCCTTTTTTAGGACATGGCAGGTGCAAAGCTTGACTTCAAGTGAGTTTGATCAAAGAAGAAAGCCAGTTCCCTCCTAAGAGAGCTGCAATCTTGCTATTTAAGGTATTAACGCATTGGCCTTTGAATCGAAACTATATATATATATATTTATATTTCCGATTCCGTTTTCCTTTGGTTGGTCATTGAGTTGTATCACACGTACATGCCCATCATCCCACACAGTAGCGTTTGCACGTAATTGAACATCGAGGGCTCCACAATTGGTTTCAATATGAGAAACGCCCAACCGAAACCATCTCGCAAGGAGCGTTACTAACGACAATTTCCCTTAGTAGAAGAATTTAGGGACAAAATGTTTCTCTTTTGTCGATGGTTTTGCTTCTTTCCATCGAGAATAGTCTTTTTCACCAGAGAGGAGTAAAAAATACTTTCGTGTTAACCAATATTGATGTTGCTATTGGAGAGGACCTTCACTCTATAATCCATTACTCCAACATATTGTTGTGGCTAGATTTGAGTTTTTTTTTTACAGTATCTTTAGCCTTTTTTTGTTGACGATTTAGAGTTGGATTCGTATCTGAAAATGTAGGAGAAAGAAGGATTCACAGGGGTAACTCCTCATCTTCCTTGGAAGAGTGAGATGACTTTATTTTTGTGAGTCCTTCTAAATCCCGTTGGAGCTCCATCTCTTCTTATTCACTGGTATAATCTTTGCTGGCCGTTACTCATTGACTCTAGAAATTTGTATATGCTATCTATTGTTGTTGTCGTTACTTGTTCTTGAGAACAAGAGGTCGGTGAGGTTCATAGCCACTTTTCATTAACTCTTGGTTATTCCTTATAATGATGTTTATGTTCTTGTCTTCTTACATTTTTGTGTCTAGTTGGTAGTATATTTGTCGCTGAGTCTTTCCGGCATTGTGATTTAGCATCAGTGCATCACTGTCGAATAGGTGAGTAGACTTAGTGGTGTTTTGCTTAACATCATTTGAGTAACAAAAATGTTCTTGTTCTTTCCAGGTTCCAGTATGGCCTAATCTATTTAGACAAAAGGCAGTGGCGTCTTTAAGAGATTATGTTTAAAGAGCCAGCCTTGTCGACAAGATCATTAGAGACCCCTTCAACTGAGAAGGAAAACCCATCTCGAGAGCTGATGTGAACCGCAGCCATGCTGCAATGGGTATTGCTGCTGCTTCAAAACCAGTAAGCAAGCCAACTGGTGGATCCACTTCCCGCTTGATAATGAGTAGTTCTTATTTGCAATGAGGTACAATAGCTCCCTTTGAGAAACTGTTTAAATTTGCAGTTTCTTTCATCTTTTCTGGATTCTGAGCTCTTCATGTTATGTAGTTCATAGTACTCATTTGTGTGTCCTCTAGAACATGTTGCTGTGGCTTGTAAGCCGTTCTGAAACTTATCTGATATTTGCAGACTTTTCAGGTGCTTTGTAGCATAATTTTAATTACTTTCATTGTTCTGTTAGTGACCGTAGATCAGGCTTTCTCCAAAAGTCATTGCCCCCCAGATTATTTTTCCTTAGTATACGATCATGGTTTCATTGAACTCTCTTTTCTTGTGTGCGATCATGATCGCTTCCTCTTACAGTGAAAAGCTTTTCTTTCACTAGCTAATGTAGTTTCTTCTTATAGCCATCATACTTGGATTTTTGGACAGAGAGGGAAGAGAGTCGATTGTGTTTTGAATTGAAATTTAGGGGAAATTTTTTGGATTTTAATCGATTCAACATTTACATATCGGTTTAAAACGGTTATTGGATAATGGATTTTGGGTCGGGTTTATGGATCGGGTGGGAAGGAGGAGCATTGTAGGGGACGCTAGGTCATCTGAGGACTTGAGCTAATTTTGAATTTTCCCTTGTCGCCTCTCTCTTCCTCAATCGATTCTCTTCTTCACCCCTCTGGAGAAGCTCTTGCTTATCACATCAAGATGTTTACGTCTGCGTCTCACCACCGCTCCGCATTTGACGTTCTCATGTCCAATGCTTACGCCAAGAAGAAAAGGAAAGTGGAGGAAACGGCGTCTAGGGTTGAGGAAATCCTTGTTCCTATTTCTGATTCCGCAAAACCCAAATCAGATAGGGTTACCCAACTGAAGAGCAAAATTGGATTGCTCAAGGAGAAGCCATGTGATTTTGATCCCGAGAAAATGTCTTGTTGGGAGAAAGGGGAGAGAGTTCCGTTTATGTTTGTCTCCTTGGCTTTTGATCTGATTGCAGTTGAAACTGGCCGGATTGTCATCACTCATATTCTGTGTAACATGTTGAGAACCGTTATCCATACTACTCCGGAAGATTTGCTACCTACCATCTATCTTGCTGCCCATGAGATTGCCCCTGCTCATCAAGATGTAAAACTGAGAATTGGTAAGGGTAAGGGTTCCTCCATTACTCAGGCAATCGCAGAAGCTTTTGGTAGAACCGAGGATCAGGTTGACCAGCAATATACGGTATGGCTTGCCTTAATTATTATCCTTGTTTGGTGGAATGTGATTAAGAGAAAGTCAAGTTCTCAAAGGGGTTTTTGTGTATCACTTGTGGTTTTACAGCAACTGGGAGACTTGGGGCTTGTAGCTAAAGGGAGCCGTTCATCTCAGACTATGATTTTCATGCCCAAACCATTAACTGTTGTCAAGGTTTTTGATACACTTAGGCAAATTGCAAAGGTATTTAACAGCCTTTATTGTTTCCGGCTTTTGAATGCTTTAAACTTTTATCTTTTTCGGATTAGCTGGACTATCTTGTGTGTTACAGGTATCTGGCCAAGGTAGTAAGGAAAAGAAGAAGCACCTAATGAAACAACTCCTTGTGGCAACAACAGATTGTGAACCTCTTTACTTAACTCGTTTACTTCAGGTATGCAGATCAATTGTACCAAAAAATGTTCCTGCTCATTCCTTTGGGTTCCTTATTCCTCCCTGCTGATTTTACAATGCAGGAGAATTTGCGATTAGGGTTCTCACGTCAAACTATTTTAGCTGCCTTGGGACAAGCCGCTGTATATAACCAAGAGCTCTCTAAGCCACCCCCAAATACCAAGAATCCTTTAGATGAGGTTTGCTTCCTAAGGATGTTACATGTGGCTTTTAGGCTCTATTTCTAGTATTCTTCTAGAGATGTCACAACTTACCTTTGTAATTTTACACCTCTTTCCTGGATTCATCCTTGTTCTCTGTCCTTGCAGGCTGCAAAGATTGTTAAAGAAGCATACTCTGTGCTTCCTGTCTATGACATTATTGTTGGTGCTCTTCTAACTAGGGGTGTCTGGAATCTTCCTAAAACTTGTAACCTTACACCGGGTGTTCCCTTTAGACCCATGCTTGCAAAAGCAACTACCAGTGTAGATCTCATACTTGAGAAATTTGGGGACACCGTTTTCACATCTGAATACAAATATGATGGTGAACGTGCACAGGTGATGCATTGGTTTCTACTTCAATCCGATGAATGCTATTCATAAAGCATAGTTATTTATATGCTTTGGCTTTTCATCGATCAATTACTGCAGATACATTGTATGGAGGATGGTACATTTGAGATATTCAGTAGAAATGCTGAAAGAAACACTGGGAAGTTCCCTGATGTTCTTCTTGTCTTATCAAGGTACACTTTTTACTTGTTGAAAACATAAGAAAGAGCCAATCTTTCTACTGAAGTTAGTGTAATCTTCTCTATGCAGGTTAAAGAAGCTCTCGGTGAAATCTTTTATTCTAGATTGCGAGGTTGTCGCCTTCGATAGAGAGGAAAATAAAATGCTTCCGCTCCAGGTAACTCAATAGCAGGGCTCTGATGTTCAAGTATGGTTGCAATCTTCAATTCTGTCTAGTCATTTTGAAGAACTGCCGAAGTTGAACATTCTTGTTTTCTTCTTGTTGGCCAATAAATGATCAAAATAAGCTGTAGTTGTAATGAGTCTCTTTTAGACCAGATTTCGCGGTTTTGACAATTATTCCTTTGCCAACCTTACTGAAAAAATAAAACCTCTTACAGTTGAAATTTTATATCAACGGTTGTAATACTCTTTTTCACCTGGATATGGTTAATATCCTTTAATTGAAGCTTAGTCACTTTGACTATTTGACTTGCTGTCTAGGTTTTTTTATATTTCTTGTTTTTTTATTTTCAGATTTTGAACACTCGAGCCCGTAAAAATGTGAATGTCAGTGATATCAAGGTTGACGTATGCATCTTTGCTTTTGACATGTTATATCTAAATGGCCAACTACTTATCAAGGAGAATCTGCATAGTCGCCGAGAGGTGAGCCATATTAGTAACCCTAAAAAGATTTTCTTTTTCTTTGATATCAGTGAAGCAAATTGTTGTGCAAATACGTAATCATTTGTTTGCACCTTGCTTTTACCAGATGCTATACGATTCATTTGTGGAAGATTGTGGGTATTTCCAGTTTGTAACTGCTCTAACATCCAGCCATGTTGGTGAAATACAAGATTTTCTCAAAGCTTCTGTTGATATTGGGTATATATCTTTGACACTTGTCTGCATCTCTAACAAGTGCAATAAAATAACTTTTCGATGTTAATTGTTGCCTAGCACCCTCTATGTAGTTGCGTCTTTAACTTCAACTGCACTTGCAGAAAATCTGATATATCTGGCAGATATTTAGTCGTTTCGGATATTTTGTTTTGGAGAGTATCTTCTTGATGATTAAGGATATGATATGTTTGCAATTTGACCATTCCTGTATTGAATTCCTCTCTTTTACTTATTTCTCCATATGGCATTGTCTTCTGCACCATTATCTCTATGTTGTTTCAATTCTTCATCACATGTATGTTATTTTGCAGCTGTGAAGGTTTAATGATAAAATCATTGTACTCGGATGCAACCTATGAGCCTGCAAAGATATCAAATAATTGGCTAAAACTGAAGAAAGACTATATGGACAGGCAATACGCTTTTAAACAAATTTGCTTTAATAAATTCAAATAGAAGAGTTCCTTTACTAACTAACTCTAAGGTAATATATATGTATGCAACAGTACTGGAGATTCTGTGGATCTTGTACCAATTGCTGCTTTCCATGGACGTGGGAAACGCACAGGTGAGAACCATTCGAAATATGCGTAGATGATATATTGTCACCTATGATGTTAACGTAAGCTATATGCTTTCTTTGTAGGTTTATATGGTGCATTTTTACTAGCGTGCTACGATGTTGATAACGAAGAATTCCAGTGCATTTGTAACATTGGTCAGTCTAATGCACCTTGGCATTTCATTTTTTTTTTAATTTCCTGTTGCTATGCTGTTTCTCAAGTTAACGAATTGGGCTACTAGGTACTGGATTTTCTGATAAAGAACTTCAACTGTGTTATGACAGTCTTTGCTCTAAAGTGATTGTTACTCCAAAAGTAAGATAATTCTTTGTTCTCTCTGGCCTATTTATTTGCCACAATATCATATATTTTCTGTTGCCGGAGTTCTTGTTGATTGTAATGGTTCAAATTATCCAGCAATACTATCGAGTCGATGATGGTCTCAATCCAGATGTTTGGTTCGAGCCTGCTGAGGTAGGACTGTGTTTACCTTTTACTGATATCTGTAGGTAAAAGCTTTAACGTTCTATCTTATTGGCCCAAGTGTATTGACGCAAAGCTAAATAATATGCTTGCTTGAAGGTTTGGGAAGTGAAAGCAGCTGACTTGACAATTAGCCCTATATATCAGGCAGCTATTGGAATTGTGGACCCTGATAAGGTTCAACATTAGCTGAATTATTTTCTCTTTTCGTTTGAGCTGTTTCATTTACTTTTGAGTTGAGCGGGAAATTGATACCTATTGGACTGTTTCAACTTTTTGTTTGGTTAAAAGGGAATTTCTCTACGTTGTCCTCGTCGAGTCCGTGTACGGAAGGACAAGAGTCCAGAGGAAGCAACATCATCTGCCCAGGTGACAGTTCGTCTCACCCTAACCATAGTCATAGACATGACCAGGCTGGTTTCTTACTATGTTTTACAAATTCCCGATTCATATTTTCTTTCAGATTGCTGAAATGTATCAAGCTCAGAAACACAAGCAATCTAGGCAGAAAGGTGACGACGTTTGAACAAGTGTAATTCGTTGTCAGTGCATATTTAGGATAGCTACTTGAACTAAGAGGGTGAGGTACCCCCAATGGATGTCGGTGTTACTATTTTGGATTGAATAGAAATATAAAACCATGATTAAGGATATAATTTATTTGGTTTTACGTAACATTTTTGTCATTTATTTTGAATTAAATCAGATTTTAATTGTTGATGTAGACTTCTATTATGAAGTTGGAATTCTCAATTGTCCGACAGTATACTTGTGTACTTGCGTGTTGGAATTGAGATGCATTATATTGAGTTTAATTAAGATGCATTATATTGAGTGTATTTGTGGCGTTCATCTTTACTTTGACTATCATATTACGTAATATGATATGCATGCTCTCAATCTTTTCTATTTTTGTTCTTTTTACAAAAGAGAGGATGTTGAACATCGATCATCAGCTTTCATTCGATATTCTTACCTTTTTCTTCAACTTCCTCCCACCTAGTGCCTCGCTTCTTCTGGTCCACCTTGTTTAGCCTTGTCCTTGCACGTAACGCAAAAGCGTATATGTTGACTCCCCTAAGTCTTTTGTGTTTGTTTCCTCGGCACTGCTTTCTTTTCCAGTATTGAGCAAACGTAACTTGCAAATTCAGATGTATAGTTGTTGCGCCAATTTTATAGAAAGCTTGTAGCCCACTGTCATTATTAACAGACACCGGTGACGTTTTCCTGGAAGCAAACACTGACATCTCGGCTGGTGGGCAATAAGACAATCTACAAACCAACCCATTCCCCTATGATTTAAACTCATGTTGAATACGTCTTTTTAATTAACTCCGCGTATGTCATCCCATGAGAAATCATAACGCATTGGGCTAGCCGGTTAGTTTCCACAACGAATTTCCATCAACCATCCATTGAACATTTCCACTCGCCAACTATGACAAGCAAGACAGTCTCGTGATCCTGGAAGATTTATAAGAAGGAAAACTATTAACAACATACCACAACTTTCCTAAGTGTTACTATGTTAGATATGATGAAAATGTAATAGACCATAATTTATATTTTCTTTCACAAACTGCTACCCGCTTTGTCACATTATCAAAGCAATTTAGATTCTCAACAGACATTGATCAACTAACTCGAATATATAAATGCCTTTAGAAAGAATACTCCTTCAATTCTCAAATAACGCTAATTTTCTTACAAGATATCTCTTAACACAAGAAAAGATCTAAACTTTGCGGCTTAACCTAAAACTCGTACATGCTTAGTTTTATATAGACTAAGGCAATTACAAAGATAAGACGGTTTAACCCAACCGTGACCCACAATAGAAAGAAAACAATTCCTAAGTGCCTAACCCTAGTCGCGGATGATAACGGGTGTTTTCACACCGGGGAAACCAAATAAAATTTGTACCCGATTATTACACACTGAAATTTATCAAATGTATTATAGATGGGGATCGAACACATGGACCAATGAACAATCGAGACTAATTAAGCAATACGATAAATAAATATGAATACGATGGTGAATGATGATGAACTAAAGTGACAAGTAACCATTAACCAAGTAGCAAGAGATGATGATGATGATGATTGCAAGTAACAATAGCAAATGGTTATGATGAACGGTGTAAACGATAAGATAAAAGCGTTAAGACTCTCGGACTAGTGTCGACCGACGCATTTGCATGGTGTCGGTCGTCACTCGTCCGGGGTATGTGTCGGACGACACTACGATGTAGTGTCGGTCGCTACTACACTCACAGTTTTCTAGTTCTTGAGCTAGAACATACGTGTACATCCCAATAGTCCACAGAAACTCTTTGAGACACTGAGTACCTATCAAAAGAGTCGGCATCCAATAAAACAAGCATAAAACACAATTCATATTAGCTCATAAATGATGAAACACAAGCAGAATTCAAAGTACTAGCTAGTTTCATGAAATCCTAAGAGTGAATCTAGACGTCAATTAGATTATAGAATGTCTAACCACAATGTTGGCAAGTTCATAGTTCAAGCAACATTCAAATAAGACCAATCACCATAGTAATGAGAAGATTACCCTCGAGAATTCATATGTCAATTCACATTAAACCCATCAACGAGTCTAGGCGTCAATTAGACTCTTGACCTCTATCCAAGGGTGTCAAACCAAGGAATCCACGAGAGTCAAGTAGACCAACACTCACCACATACAAGACTATTACCATAGGATCATATTCTAACGAATAAGCATTACGAACGATTCATCACAGACCATCATGGAAAACAAACAAGCGAAGGCAACAACACCTTCTACTACATGATGAAAATCTTTACCTACTGATGCTCCAATCCTAACAAGAGAACTACTCACACAAAATGCTAAAAGTAAAGGGAAACTTTATTATAAACGAACCAAAAAGTGGTTTTGATCCGTGAAATAAAGCTTGTCTATTACAATGGCCAAAAGGTTGCTTAAATAAGATGTAGGCACGAGCTAGGGTAAAAAGGTGTGCCCTGGAGGCTTAAAAAATCGAATCAATCATCTATGAAAAGTTGTCATTTCTTGCTGTGGGACAGTGTCGAGTGACACTATGGTGATGTGTCGGTCGCCACTCCAAATATTTCTTCATGGTAACTTCGTATTGGAGTGTCGGTCGCCACTGCATTGTTGTGTTGGTCGCCACTCCACGGTAGGAATCCTCATCGGCCCTTGCTCCATATCCTCATTGCAAGATTTAATTACCTTTGGGTTGATTACGAATATCTTTCCCATTGGGATTCCGTGTTTTCTGTAACTTAGCTCATCGGTAACTCTCTTTCCAAATCTAGCGTAGTAAGGGTTGTGATATGCTGGAAAGATTTTCCTAATGTCCTGCACATTACATTATAAATTTGGTTGTTATTCTAACCGTTTAGTTCATTTCCAGAAAAGAAAGAGAGAGTTTACCTCCAAACATGCGATCTTGAATTTGTGAGGTGCTCTTCTTATAACTGCAACATAATTCGATGAGAAAGAGAATGAGTGATCATTACTATTAACTTCCAAATCTGTTACAAATTCTACTAATGAATCTCCAAAGCATTAAGAGTAACCTTCACGGTACAATGCTAGAAATTGCCGGTCTGGTGAAATGACAACATGACCGTTTGGCATAGCTTTCCCATAAGCCGTAAAATCCATAAGAAGCAGATAGATCTCCTAAAGCAAGATATAGATAGCCTTACACATCATCATTTCAATTGCCTAAGTTTACATCTCAGTCTTACCTACTTCAGATTAAGTACGAAACTTCTTGTTAGATAAGCTGTAAGGCATTTGCGTTCTCATTTCTAAACTTTATATTTTCCTACTCTTCCTGAAACATCTAATTAGATTCCCTAGTCTTTACTTCCCTCCTCCAATTCAGCGAAAGCTATTCTTTGTAGACAATTGAAATAAAAATCAAATATAGTTAGATTAAGCTTGCCAATACACATGGATCTCAGAAACCAAACAAAATCTACTTTATTTATTTCAAAGGACAGAAAAGAGAGAGAGACACTCACAAACAGAGGAAGAAGCTCCAAACACATCATTAATGTTCATGTTTGGACCGTTTGATTAGTGCGAGAAGAAATTCGCATTTGAGTGTGTAGCTTCATTTCACAAGAAAAAAATTAAAAAAAAATTTTATATGAATATGAGATTGTAAGGTTTACATAGGAATTACAAAACACTATTCAATCACGTATGTGGAATAAGAGAGAAGAAGAAGTAACACCAATGAATTTCATATTATACTCTCTTTTCACTTGAAGTCCGTAAAAAAGGTGAAAAGTAATATCAATGAAATTTCATCTTTCGTTGTCTTTCAGGATACTAAAATTAAGATTATATTCTTTTGGTTGTAAAAGAAAGAAAGAGACATATATAAAAATAATTACCGTGAGTAGACATAAGAAAACCTTGAAGACATATCCCATATTTGGAGCCTGACCACTCTGCTCTTGTTTCAGTATCTTAAAAACCTTGTACATAAAAAATACACTCAGATTACACAACCATCTCCACCCATGATCTCCTTTAAGGGATCTTTTGATTAAATTAATATTATTTATAATAATTAACTAATCTAAAGATCTGACTAACATTCTTTTTTAAAATCTACTTCCACTCATGATCCATTCTTTATATCTTTAGACATAATTTCTTAATTTTTTTGATCAATTATTTTATTTTAAACAGTTAACTATTAATGAAACTAAAATTACAAAACATTAATTAAATTACTGAAATTAAAATTTAAAAAACAAAAATATTTTATGTAATTCGGAATATTAAAGATATATCATAAAATTTTTTAAAAATTAATAAAAAATACAAACATAAATTGTAATAGAGTTAATGGGATACGATAATTTTTTTTTCCAATTTTTTTTGTTTTTCGAAAAATTTAATTTTTTGTGATTTATTTTTTTGTTTCGTTTTTTGTAATTTTTTCTCTTTAATTTAATATTTTTTGTAAATTTTTTTATTTATTTTTTTCAATTTTTTGCCACTAAAAAAATAATTTTGTAATTATATATATATATATATATTTATATATTTTGTTTTTAATGTTTTTCAGTTTGTAAAGAAAATTAAAAGAAAAATCGTTCGTCCAATCAAAAAGTGACACATGTCATATCTTCTACGGTCCTTAAGACTATGTACAATGAAAAATATTATCAACACCCTCCTTTATACTCCACATCACATTCTCTCTCTTCCACCTAATATTTTTTTTTTTTTTTTTTTCCCCTTTACCCCGAAGGCCCCCNTTTTGTTTATAAAAATTCAACACCTTACCCCACTATTTTTATTTAAATAACAATATAATAATTAATGATTAAAATTATATAAACCAATTAATAACTTTTTTATATCATGTTATTAATTTTTTTTTTCAAACAATAAATGTAAAATAAAAATAATCAATATAAATTACATAGAGTTAAAAAAAGATTTCCATGAAAATTACAAAAACTAAAATTGCAATACAATACATTAAATAAACACATAGCACAACCGTTAAAATACACTTTTTTTTTTTTTTTTTTTTGCGAAAAAAAATGAAAATAACTGAACCCNATAACTGAACTCACAAACAATAAACTCAACTCGCACATTAAACCACTTAAATCATACAAAGAGAAATTGAGTTCCCTTTACTCACGAATTTGACCAAATTTTGCCCATATGTGTTTGACAAGATCAGCTTGCAGTTGGTGATGTGCACTTGAATCGCGCAACTCGGATCTAGCACGCACATGATTTGCAAATGCAGGTAGTACCTCAGTTGAGAATGTTTGCGGTGTGCTAGACCCACTTTCCTCAGATTGATCATAATCAGTCGAATATTGCATATATGTATCTCGTTCATCCTCAACAATCATATTATGCAATATGATACAAGAACTCATGATGAGAGCCAAATCGACTATGTCCCACATACGAGCTGGTTCATGTATGATTTTGAATCGAGCCTGCAACACTCCAAATGCACGTTCGATGTCCTTCCGACATCCCTCTTGTCGTTGTGCAAATAACTTGGTAATTGTTGGGGTTTGGGTAATTAAAAGGGTAGTTAGAAGAATTTTGGGTGTGGAAATGGTTGTTATTGGGATCCATTTAGCTTAAAAAAGTGTTTGAAACTTTGAACAAGATTTTGTCAAAGACTAGATAAAAATTTATAGTAGAAAAAGTTGGTTTTTTTTTTGTGTCCGAATCAAGTGAAACAAGTTTCTATATATAGGGAAAAAAAAATGATGAATTTTGGTATAAAAATAATAATAAAAAATATGTGATATGAAATAATTGGGTTTGAATTATTGGGTGGATAGATATCTGTACAACCAATGAAAACGAAACACATATTTTTATCACAACAATATCGCCAGATTTTTTTTTCTTTATTAAATGAATTAAAATTCATCAAGTGTCAGGAAATGGACCCACTTCTCAGATTATCAACCCGTTGATAATCTTCAACCCATTTTTTGCCAACTCACTTTCAACACCTTCATTGTAGTGTATCAACAGCTTATAATTTTTGTTCAACAACCTCATTGTAAGTGGTCTAAGGTGCTTATATAAGCACCCGTCCTTAACTATTCACTATCTTTTATCTTTTAGTTCTTTAATTTTAATGTAGAAAAAACTTTAAGCACTCCCTAAGATACACCATTGGAGGTGCTCTAAGATCATGATTCATTACTAGAGGATAAAAAACACAGTAAAAACTAATCTTTTTCCCATTGAAGCACTTCATCATACACTTGGTACGCAGTCATTTACAAGGGACAAAAACCGCAACAATGAAAGAGACTCACACAATATATAGACATATCAAAGAAAAATGGGAGAAACAAACAATATTTCAAAAGGAGGATTAAAGAAGAAGTCGTGGTTAGAGATTCCTAGAGAAATGAAGAACCGTTGAAAGAGAGATGGAAGGAGAACAAATTCAAAATTATAAGAGATTTAGATGCATCTTATAAGAAATAAAAGGGTTGAAGATGTGAGTGGAAAATCTGGAGATCGTGTGTGAAGAAGTTTTTGACGAAGTCGAATTTTTTTTTTTTTTCCGTCGATCAACAGATAAAAGAAAAAAAAAACAAAGATGGAAAAAATTATACAAGGAGAAAAAATATGTGATTGACACGTATAGTTTTAGGACATGTGTCAGATAGAGAGTATTTTTTCTACTTGTGTTTTAGGGGTATAGGGATATCAACTTTATTTTGAATATACCATGATTTTATTTTTTTGAAATTGGACATAAATTTCTCAAAATCATTAACTGGTTATGAGTATGAACATTTCTAACAGTTTATTCTATTTTGTTTCAATATATCTCGAATAGAAATTTACGGTCTTTCTCTCATCTTTCTATATTTCTCTCTCCTCTCTCCCTCTCTCCTCTCTTTCTCTCTCTCCTCTACATTATACTACAAGAAAACAAGTTCATTGTCACCACGTATATAGTTGCAAAGTAGTGGCAAAACAAACATATTGCCAGTACATTGCGACGGAAGCATGTGGTGGCAAATGAATCGTCGCAAAAAAAATTCTTCGCAATTTGGTGGCAATTTTGTGACCAAATTGCGACCAATATATTTCGTTACAAATAAATGCCACTGCATTTGCATCCACAAAATTGGTGACAAATAAATTGTAACTACGATATGAGTGGCTTTTTGGTAGGTCTGTTAGTGGCAATTAAGTGAGAAATGATTTGCCACTAAAAGACCACCTCATTTGAAACCACCCTATGTCGTCTTAAAATGGTGATAAACTATTTGAGACAACATTACCACGGCATATAGAGTGGCAAATGTGGTTGCAAAGTCGTAAGTAAAAATGCAACTACAAAGCCACTACTTTTGTTTTTGTTGAGTCATTTTAGTGGCAATGTTTGCAACGTTTTTGCCACTTTATAAGGTATCAAATCACTATTTTGCAACCAACATTTTTTATGATATTTTTATTTTATTTGTTTGTTTTGGTTGATTTTATGTTTAAATTGTAAAAAGTGTTAAACAAAAGAGAAATAATTTTCAGAAACCGAATATTAGAAATGTAAAGTTACTACATAATATTCAAAATCCAAAAACCCAAAAAAAGACAAGTTCATACATTACACAAAAGAGAGTTAGAATCTAAGATGGTGAAGCCTTTGGGTTACCCACACCTACACAAAAGAGAGTTAGAATCTAAGATGGTGAAGCCTATAGGTTACCCACACCATCAGGCTGAATGTTCTGAGATGGTGAAGTCACATCAGGTTGAATAATTCCAGTTTGAGGAGTATATCCAAACTAATCAGGCAGTCCCGGGTCTTTGTTCTTCAGGTACTTCATGACGAAATCCAATTGCATCTGGTTCCGTTGCGACTCCATTTCCCACTGTCTGTTGAGCTCAGCCTGCTCCGCAATATTTTCCTTCGCTTCCTTCAGTTGTTCCTCCAAGTGGATGATCGTTGAAGAGCTACTCGCGGAACTACCAGTACTCTTGCCCTTTCCATATATTTGGGACAGACTCCCTAGATCGTAAGGAGTACCTCGGTCATCTTGCACGGTACTCTTGAGGAAGATCTCGTTCATCTGCTCCGTCGTGAGTTGCGGAGTCTGAGATGCACCATCAGAGGTCATGGAGACTTCACCATCTACTTCCGCCAACTTTTCTTGAAGATTCTTATGATAAGCCTCTCCAATCTTCTTCGCCTTACCATCGACGTAGGAGCCATCTTTTCTGGTATGGGTTCTCATGAAAACTTCTCCAAATGAGACAGACCTGCCCAACTCTTTGACCTTGCAGATAAAGAGAAAAATAAGACATCATAACAATCACACATAGAGCAGGAGAAATTATCAAAACACTAGAAGAGGAAACCTAGCTACAATTAGCTAAGAATATAAAGTACTAAACTGGATTTAAACAGCAGGAGAGAATGACTGAATACTTACCGTAGTGCGCTCGATCTGTGCATTAGATTTAGGTCCACCAACATGTACATGTGGACCTAAACCATCACGAAAAGAGTTTCTGAAGTTAGAAGCATTTTGACTCCTCTCCTTAGAATCAGCAGTGTCCCAGTAGTCCTCCATCATATCATACAGCTCCTGCCTGATCCAGCTAGGTCGCTTTCTTTTTCTCCAGACGTAGCTTACAAGACCTTTTAACCTATCCTTACAAATCTTCTCAAATCCCTCCCTGACCAAGTGTGTGATCATAGGGTCCCAAGTGAAACGTTTCTACAAAAAAGGTAAAACATGGAAGCTAGAAGATGTAAATTTTTTTTCAAAAAATGAAAACAAAGACCACATGAGTTACAGACAATGACTAGAACACTTACACTTACAAATTATAACTCAATCACAATCAAGGAAACTAGAACACCTACAAATTTAGCAAACTACACCTTCACAATTTAGCAAATTTCATATACATTTAACCAACAGACATTTGCACAATTCAAAAACAAAGTCCAAACATTAATGAGGCAAATGACAATGTAAGCACAAACATAAACTAGAAGGTAACCACAGTTGCAGAGGCAAACATGAGCCACAAAATCTAGTAACAGTGACGAAGTAACATTCAAACAACGTAAACTAAAATCCTAGCAGTTCTAGTACACACATACCGCTAGTTGGATGAAATAACGGTCCTGAACATCTATTGGAGTCACGGACCAGCTGTAAAAGGGGCCATCAAACTTCTCTTTCAAGATCTTAGAAATCTTCTTCACCAAAAGAGTGTCATCTCTGGTAAACCTGGAAAGAAAAAAGTAAGGTCAAAATGAAGAAATGGAATACATAAGAACATAAAAAAGACCAGAGAATGTGGTAATATAACTTACCATAAACCTGAAGGAATGTTGTCCTGAAATCACACTGTGTATGACTCAGACATGGTTGTTC